>JAJJWW010007477.1:0-57311 GCA_023531295.1 Papaver armeniacum
CTATAACAAGTTGTTGATATGTTAGCTAAATGCCTAAAGAATCGAAGAACAAATTACAGAAAGCTATCAAGAATTTTGAGATACTATTTTAACTTATGTTTTATAATTAGTTAGCAAACCCAACAAGAGTTGATTGGGTTTCGGACTTCAATTTTTTTTGGATGTATGGATTTTATAAAGGAAGAATCCATTAATACTAGTCCCACAATTGAGTTTGAATATTTATGATTTTATACTTAGAGATTTAAGTTTGTCTCTATATCTTTAAATTTATTGTTTAACTTCAAAGATTAAAGCATATTATGGATACAAAGGGAACAAAACACATGAACCTTGAGTATTCATATATGAATTATGAAATGAAGTTGTTTATTTACCATTAAGCACAATTATTATTATTATTTTTTTGCAAATGCACTTTACTTTAACAGTTACCTTTTAAGACCTTTTAAGAAAAGATTGAATCTTAGGTCCTGTGGGAGTAATTGATAATTGAATTCGGCTAATTTATGTGCTTAATTTTGAACACTTATTGAGCTCTTATTAATGTCATCAATTATTTTTCGTATCCATGTTGAGTATACATTTATGTGAATGGATGAATGTTAACAAATTGTCTTTATTTTGAAGACATTACTTGGACCATTATGATATCCCTATTTAAGGCCTCGATTAAGTAATTTGCTTGTGTTGTGTGGTACATGGAAGGGAACATGTTGATAACAAGACAATGTGCCACCGCCATGACTCGCATAAGTAATTTGCTTGGTTGAGGTATTACGTTTAACCATTATATTTGTTTAGTAATTATGCGCGCTTATGTTTTTCTACGATTAACCGTTAAATAGATTATCACGTGGGACTGGGAGAATGTAAGAATATATTTCGCATTAGAAATATCTTGTTGGGCCATGTGATATCTTTTGGTTAATTTAGAATATGGCTAAACATGTTGGTTACAAATATTGGGGTCTTTTCATATTCCTCTTCCTTGATGGACTCGGCCGAGATTAAATGACAAATCTAAATCCTATGAATCTTGGTCCTCCTTCTACCTATAAAAGGAACTCTATAACCATCAATAGAGTTCAAGAATTTTTATTATTCATTACACAAGTGGTCAAGAAGGAGAACTAAGAGTTCCTCCGCAAGGTATTATTTGCTACAAAGATGAACGATATCGTCATAATGGATTAGCGACCAGGTATTCCGTATAAACTGTTCTTGTATATATAATTATCGTGTGATTATCATGAAGTTCAACGATCCTAATTAACGAACTATAAAATTAAATCTTATATTCATGAGACAAAAATACAATATGTCATGACTTATTATGCGTATATGTACAAACTTTAAATATTTTTGCATCCCTATAATAACCTTTAAAACTAGAAATTGGGTGCCTTCGGCGCTTAAATAAATCAGATTATTATTTTCAATACGCAAATTATTCCTCCCTAATATTAGTTACAAGGTGAAAAATTTGATTCAAAGTTATGCAGAAAGAGATCGTGTGACGCACTCCATACTCAACTTTAAGATATTACCGTGAGTTAATATTCTCAGATTGAGATAAATTAAGTTGAGAGTTCGAGAAAAAAATTAGTCCACCCAAACATAAATTCCTGGTTCCGTCGCTGGTCCCACCATCACCATCACCTGAATCATAAACCCTGAACCCTAAGCCATAAACCCTAAGCCCGAACGTTGAATATTAAACACCGAACCCTAAATTATGAACCATGTACTCACTAGAAGGTGATTATCGATTGAAATTGGTATTTCATTTTAACCTTACCCATTTTTGGAGCTTTGCTCATTTTTGGGGCACTCGCCCCCATGTCAGCTGACCTCATACTTTTCTCCTCTAATGCCCATTTTTGTTGAAGAAAAAATTTACATCCGGTTAAGAGTGGATTCTTTTGAAACCAGTTGTAACCGCATTCTAGCTCCACCCACTGGATTAATTGTGAAAAGAGAAAAAGTCTAATAACTAGACCGTGCAAGAAGTGATCTTTTCCTACTTGCCCATAATATTTTACTATTAATTTTCATAAACAGTTGAATATTTCATCTGTCGCAGAGAAATTCAGAAGAACATAAAAAATTGAAAGTCAAAAGGAATTCACAAACAAACACGTCCCCGACTTTGTCATTACTGTAATTGTAAGAGAGTTTAATTTGTTTGAATGAACAATGCAATAATATCTCATTCGTCATCGATCATTTAATACTACGATATGATGACAATTCATTGCAATCAATGAAATTAATAGGTGTACGATTCATTCACTCATTGATTTATTGATGGTGAGTCCATCAATTTGAATGCCTTGCCAACTGCTGCTTTAACTTCTAGCAACATTTCAACTCCTACCAGCAACATATCTCCCGTACATGTTAAAGAGAAAAGATAAGGATTAAGACCCCCCCCGTTCCAGTTGCAAGTTATTTCTTGTGGGGACTTGGGAGTAGCCATGAAACTACTACGCGGGCCGACTCGTTCTTGCGGGACTAGTTGTAAAATTATGTGCGGACTCATTCTTGCTGAGCTAGCTATGAAGTTACGCGGCCGACTCGTTCTTTGGGAGGTAGCTATAAATAGAGGTGTAAACGTCTGGCCCAAGACAAAAGACACAAGTCGCTTGCTTCACGTGCCATGCGCCGTGGCTTTGCCGCGGCTAACGATTTAAACGTCTTTGCCGTGGTTGCATGCTTACTAGTCAAAAGCATTAAGATGCACAAAGACGGGCATGCACAAAGACCTAATAAACGCGTGTCGCGGTCGGTAGCGCTTCGGGCACACGTCTTTATATAAACAATTTCAAATCACTTAATGTATACATTAAGTCGGACATTATCACAAGAATTTAATTAGACAACATATCATTTGAAATTATTTCAAGTAAAATTGACAAGTTTATTCAATAATAAGAAATAGCCCATCAAATATAAAATTGGATTATTGACATGTAAATTAATATTCTAGTTAAATATAGGTGACGACATTATAACAACGATATTGAAATCCATTTTCCAAATATTAAGGTATTATATGTGTTGTTATAAATAAGCCAACATAAAATGTTAAAAACTAGCTAGAGTAGTGACTCTTTGGTGAAATATACAAAAAATGTGATGTATTATACCTTGTTATATGGTGTATTTGTACATATTATGACGCGTTGCTCTTAACGCGATGTGTTCGGGGAGCCACATGTTTATCCGCGCGCTGCTGTCTTTGCCGCTATCGCGTTAATTAGTCAAACCCAAAGACGCCCCATTTAACTAACGTCACGGCCGCTACGGGCTAAGTCACGCGGTGACGTACATGGGCCGCTCACCAATTTTAGCGTCGTGGGTAAGGTTTCGCTGTGGCCGGGCATGCCCAATTTACACCTCTAGCTATAAAGTTACGCGGCCGATTCATTTTTGTGGGATTAACGAATATTCTTCGGGTTGGGGGTCACTGAAAGCCATCACACACCAGGGACAAAAATGCTGAATATTCACTGGGCTTTTTTATATTTTTCATCATCATTAGTAATTTATTGCATTCAGGTCTTGATTTACCGTTCGGAGTTAAGATAGGTACACATAATTGCCAAACATTTTAGGAGGAAAAAGATATATACCTAGTGAAGTTGAGACAGAGCCAGGTATGTACACATGGGACAGTTGCTAAGCTCTGCTGGCACTCGACAACTCGCTCCTATTACTTGTTAATGTTTTTTTTTTTCTCGAACATATATATCTCTGAATGGATCCGTCTTCTCCATCGTTTGATCTTACATAGTGCTCTCCAACGTAATGCTGTTTTCACCCTTTCTGTCTATAATCTTGGCTCTCCTCATGCTATATGGATCCCCTTCAAAGCAAGTAAATCAGGATTTGGATGCATGTTGGTCCATTTTCGATGTAATTGTTACATTCTGTTTTGGTTTCCTCCTCCTACCTCACCCCCACCTGGCCTCACCTCACCCCACCATTAGCTATTCTGCAACCCAGAAGTCACCCACGTGAAGATGAAGTATCAAAAAGAACAACCTAATCAACGCATAATCATCCCATCATGGTTGCATGGTCAAAACACATGTTGGTCTATTTCAATACTTGCGTACATACTATGGACAAGATTAAGTCCAAAGTTTGCAAATTAAAGCTTTTGGAAACACATATACATCATTAGGTAGATAAGATCAAATGGCACTGTCACACCAATTTCTGCCAACAAGGAAACCCAAAAATAAAAAATAAATTTGACGTAGCCATATTCCAAAATGATACCAGGCATCTTACAATGTATCGGGGTGATGATATTTACCAAAATCTTGGGTGATGATATGAGCCAAAATCTAAGCGGTAAATAATGATGCAACGTTTTGAATCGCAAAACAAAAAATCAACATACCAATATCATTGCAGTATAACGGTACAACTATTGTGTTAATAGAAATTACTTACGTTCTAACCAACTGCTGTAACCTATAAAAAACAAAACAATCATAGGTTTTTCTACAGAATAATTTACTGTGAATATTTTTTATCTGACAACCAAAGACCAAAGCCCATTTTCCAATACCAAGTACCGGGTTTGGGTAGGAGACCAGCTCCCAAAATATAGGACATAGTTTTTACGTCGGCCTGACCAAACCTTGCACAACCCGTAGGTAAATATTTTTTATCCGACAACATCGTAACAAAATTAGAAAATGTAATCAAACTATTAGATTAAAAGAGCTCAAACCCTACACGAGATTGGAGTTCTAAAATGATCATAATACTTCTAACGGCCGTTCAAAGAGTTCTTGGACTGATAAATGATACTCCTTTCCTTATGCCTTCCCAAAAAGAGAAACAAACAAAGTTCTCAAAGCAACAGAAGGTTCCTCCATCCCTTGCTTCAAAAACAAATCCACATGTACAATTACTTTTTCAAAGTCAAAAGTCCAAACTTTGACCAGCGAAAAAAAAAGTCCTCTCTCTATATAAACCATTTTCTTCCATCATTTTTCTACTCATCACTTTCCACTCTCAGAGTTTCTCCAAATCCTCTCATTATTCCCCATCTCTATCAATTTTAATCACCAAAATCTTTCAGAAAATCCTACAAGTCTCTTGAAATGGAAATGGGTATGGAAAATGATGCTTCGAGTCTTGATCAGATTAGACATTATCTCTTTGATGATTTCCTATCACTAGATAACAGCATTTTTGATGATCTTAGTCCCATTGATCATCAAAATTTCTCATTTCAAACCCAAAATTTTCTCAACAAACCAAAATCAGAGCCTCAAATCACAATCAATCAGTACCCCAACACCCAAAATTTCATCAATCTTGAATCAGAGTATCAAGAAATCAAACCCACTTCATCCTCATCATCCTCCTCATCATCATCAAGTAGTAGTAGTGGTGGTAACAATAGTACTCTGTTTCAAACCAGGAAAAAAGATTCAACAAAGAATCTGAAAATTTCATTACCACCGACCCAGATTTCAAAATCACAGCTCATTTCAAATCCTAATGTCAATTTACAAAAACCTCAGCAAAATCTGAAAGAAAAGAAGGAGAAATTAGGTGAATGGAAGCATTACAGGGGAGTAAGAAGAAGGCCATGGGGTAAATTTGCAGCAGAAATCAGAGACCCAAACAAGAAAGGATCAAGAGTTTGGTTAGGTACATACGACACTGCAATTGAAGCTGCTAGAGCTTATGATTTTGCTGCTTTTCAATTGAGAGGATCCAAAGCCATTCTCAATTTCCCACTTGAAGCTGGAAAATTACAGTCTAGCAAAGGAGAAGCTCAGAATCCAATTCAGCACACGTCATGTGGGACCCATAAAGTCGATATTCCCACCCAAGTGAATGAATGTGGAAAAAGGACTAGAGAGGAAGAGGAAGTTGTTCAAGGGGTTAAAGTGTTGAAAGAAGAGAGAATAGAAGGGGGAGTTAGTAATTTCAATTTTGGACCATTGACACCGTCAAATTGGATGGGATTTGAGCTTGGTAATGGTGAAGGGAATGGGATATTTAATGTTCCGTTGCTTTCTCCGTTATCTCCACATCCTTGTTTTGGTTATTCTCAACTTACGGTTTTGTAAACACGATTTGCAGTTCTTATGAATCAGCTTGTTTTTTTCATTCTATGGTTGCATGGTGTAAAATAAGATGTATGACGTACCTATCTCTATCATTATACACCAGCATAACGCTCGTGTTTTTCCTACATTTTAGCACGAGTGGTGCGGCCTATGGCATATTCCTATGCATATGCCAAATACTGATTTTTGGCATATATGCACCCACTATGGATATACCAATATGCCAGGAATAACATATAGCATACACGACAGAAGTTTCCATCGAGCGATAGGTGTCCATCGCTCAATGGTCAAGTCGGCCGATGTCGGCCAAGAGTCAAGCCGCTGCCACCGTCTCCGATCAACGCTATCAGATCTTCATCCAACGGCTACCATTTCCACCTTCTATAGATACATAACTTCTACCCTTTCCAACCCAACTTCAAATTCATTTCAACATGCCTAGTGCTCGCATAACGGAAGTGTATTTTACTCCAAGAGAAGATGTTTCTCTAATTCGATGTTGGGTTTCAGTTGCAAGCGATAGAGATTTCTATTTAGAGACTTTTAACTTATGGGACACTGTGTTTCAAAGGTTCACGACGTTAAGTCATGTAAATCCAAGAAGAAAAAATGAGTGTCTTTAAAATCGTTATTGTTTCATTAATAACAATGTTAGAAAGTATCAGCAAATTATGTGGTTGATAAAAGGGGATAATCCTAGGTTGTCAAATGAAGAACTAAAACTTAGAGCTCGGACCAAATTCCAAGACAACTAAGATGGTTTAGTCACGATTTAATGTTATGAACTCTACAATGTTCATGTGCAGGGATTCAAATTATAAGTTTGTATTTTCAATCTTAATTTTTAATGAAATGTAAAACTAGTTTGTAATGAAATATTAATATAAAAAAAAGTTTCCATTAATTAAAAAAAAAAATTACATTTCAACTAAATTGCTTACATTTAAACTACTCATTACCTTGTCCATTTCCTCCCTGACCAAAGATCCAATTGCCCGTGTTTTCTGGATCAAGAGTGTTGTTCAACATATCAGTTAGCAAGCCGGTTTGAGATTCACTTGGTGCTTGAGTCTCATCAGAATCACCATAACCTTGGTAAGCAATGGGTTCAGGGCGCAAGGGAACACGATACGAATCTTGAAACACGTGTGGTTGATATTGTTGAGGAGTTTGCTGCAATGGTTGCGGAATAGTTGAAATGTTGATGAGGTTGAGGCAATTGGGGTATACAGAGTCGATTGCCTAATTGCTTTCATGTTCACACCACCACCTAGAGTCATTATGTCAGCTGGCATATGACTAAACATACGTGCAGGATTTGTATCCAAGCCAATGTTTTCTTCACCACCACGTACTACTTGACTATCTAACACTATATTTGGAGTAGAACTTTCTGGTAACTCCTGCATAGAACGACGTCTCAATATTCCTCCACTTCCACGACTTTGCTGACTTCCAGTTGGACTCATTCCTCCTCCTCTACCACTGGGACTCATTCCTCTAATACTGGGACTCATTCCCCTACTACCACCTGAACCATCAAATCCTTGACGACTCATGTCAAACATCATGCTCTCTCTCAGCTTTTGTAACTCATCCAAGTGCAATTTCGAAATTCATCAAGTAGAAAATTCATATCGTTCAACCGGGCATGATATCGCAACTCAGAAAGCATTGATCCCCAAGTATGGATAAGTCCGATCAAGTGCACTAGAAACAATTGGATAAGTAATAACCTCTCCAGATGGGATGGATATAGTCTTTACCTCCCAAGAAAATGGTGGCATGTTTGATGATGAACTTTGAGAAGGATATGCACTTGCGTCACCCGTCTCTGGTGGATGTTGGGAAGGAAGAAATTCATCGGCAAGTGGCATCCTACCTAAAGCTGGGAAATCCATCCGCCCCAAACTTTGCGGTTGCATAGCAATATTGGGCTTGAAAATAGTGTTATACCAAGATAGGTAGTCATTTCTGTCCGTTGGCTCCTGGATCAATTGATCAGCTTCTTGCCAATGATGACCTTCCCTAATCAATTTGAAGTAATCACTCTTCTGAAACATCTGAACTGGGATAAGGATTGACGGCTATAACTGATATTCTTTGCAACTGAAGAAGTTGTCTTTCACCATAATACCAAACAACCTTTTGAGAAACAGGGTTGTATAACACCATCCTTGTAAGGCTTAGTTGTACCATTCTCTGAGCTAGTTCTTCTTCGAACTCAGGTATTGCTTCATACGGCTGGGAGACAAGGTTAAGGCTTGTTCTACACAACTGCTGAATCTTATGAACAATAGCAATATGTTGACCATCGTCAATCTGTGTAGGTGCCCAATTCTCGGAATCATACTTCTATTTGATCAAAAATACATTGGTATGATTCTTAAGAGAAGGTTCTGAAACACGGAAATATGTATACCACCAATACTGAAAATAATAACATTATTGGTTACTAAATTTTCCATGTGAAAATGAAAAACAAATACTTAGTGTGCAAATTTTTGGTTCTTACCTCCAGAACTCCCCAAAAAGCATTAAAACTATCTTTGACACACGTCGAGTTATCACCGAGGGCCATGTAAATCTTTGGTAAAATCGTAGACCCCCAATCATATGTTGGTGCTTGCTCTAAATCTTCTAATGCTTCGAGAAACCCAATTAACACCAATGAGCTAGCATTTGGAAATAGACATTGTCCTAGTGTCCACAATACAAACAGATGTTCGAGCTCCTCATAATGATCAGGGATCAAATGTTGATTACCAGCTTCCCTGTTTCCATCCATTTTCCTAGCATAACGTTGAAAAAAACTTTTCATCTCATCCACCTTCAACCCATGCGCTTTTATTTGTCTATACGTAGAATTTCCTTCTAATTCATTTGAGTATAAAGGAAGTCTTTGTTTCCATCTATCTTCTGATAACCAATTTAGTTTGTTAAATAGAAGTAAGTTTCCAGCACATGGAATTCCCGCTAACATGTACAAATCTATCGGTGTAACTCCTATTAACAATAGTTATTCATAATTAGAATTTGTTGATTTTTATAAAACAAAACACATAATCTAAAAATTAAATTACTAGAAAAAACTGACTTACCGCTTTGAAAGTTCTTGAAAAAGAACGTGTTTGTAGTCTTCCACCATCGTTCTAATATAACTTTAACTCCTTGAGTCTTGTGGTTTCTAGGTTGTATTTGATATAGATGTCGCCAAGGATATCTTCTAACTCTCTCTTGAATAACAGGGGGAAGTAATTGAAAAATCGTTCGTAACTCAGTCCATCCACCTCTTAGAGTTACCGAACTAGCTCGCTCCTCATGGTCAGATATGTGATTAGATAACATACCTTCACCGGCTACTTGTGTGACACTACCAAACTCGTAATTTGTATCCACGACAAAACTTATTCCACTAGCTGGGTACTAGTGCATCCTTTGGCTTTTCTATTTCTTTTCTTCTCTCCATATTTGTTTAAGAAAATCAAAAGATAATTGTTTAAGTTTAGAACAAAAGTTTAAGAAAATCTAAAGATTTGAGAAGAAGAATTGAGAAGAGTTGAGAAAAGAAGAGAAGGATGGTGCGGTATTTATAGGCGTCAGAAAATCGAACGTTGGCGGAATTGATTATGACGCCAGCGACTGAGTTAATATCGCTCGCTAGAAACTCGGTCGCTCCGTGGTTTTCCCATAGTGGCACAAATGATTTGCCATGCAACCTGGTATGCCAAACAGATTTTTTTTTTTTTTGACATACGCATAGGAATAGGCCTAAGCGGTTAGAACATATTATAAAGTAAATAAAAAAAAATATCAAAAAGGTTATTAAATTCCATGAGAGTTACCGAACTTTATACTACATCGTTACAAAAATATAGGCCGATTTTATGTATAAATTACATATAAAACCAGCCTACTATATATATCTAATAATCTAATAACTAATATAAAGAGAAGACTGATTTTCGACCGTCTTACAGATTCAACCTTGGCACAGAAAAGGTCAAAAAAGTCCCTCCGTGTTTTCACTTCCATCACTTAGTTTGGGGTATATTTTCCAAAAACAAGGGGCAAATAATTATTCAACGTTTTGCTTCTTTCTTTTTCTTTTTGTTCTTCGCCCAAAATTCATTCTTTACTCAAAATCCAGTATCCACTCAATTATGTTTAAACAATCTGATTTAGAGATTCAAGTTCCGATCGCACAAAAAATAATTACGGATCAAATGTTAGTTCTTCTCGAGAAATCAAATAAAAAGTCGTGGATTTCATAGAAAACCCAAACCAAGAGAAAGGAGTTATTGGAGTTGCTGTAACTTATAAGATGAAGAAGAAAACAAAGAAACTAATTCCCAAGAGAATAAAATACAATTAAGAGATTTTTTTAGGGGTTTAATGGAATCCGTTAACGATTCATCCAAAGACGTATTGCAAGATTCTATGTCTCAATTTGTAAATGCTAGAGATAGAAGGGGTCTTTCAGGGGCGGGATGTAATTACTGATTCGATTTTGTCATCTCAAATCCTGTGGGTCTTTTGTTAGAGAAGAAAGTTTCCGGGGAAGATGACGATGAGACTTATTGAAGGGAATCGGGACAATCCTCTTTTCTTTATATCAGTGAAATTGGGGATTTCCCATTACCTTTTCCAGGCAAGTTTTTAAGTAATTGAGTTACTAATTTCAGTTCCTTGGGCATAACATGTTTAAATAACTGGATAGATGTCAATTTTGCACAGTAAGTGAAAATATGCTAAAAAAGTTAAGTGATCACTTACTTTGAAACAACTAAACAACCTCGGTGGTGTCGGATTATTAGAGTATAACTTGAACTTTATTGGAATAATGAGAATTTCTTTGTTCTGGTCTAAATCAGCATTTGGAATTTTTTTTCTAAGACTTGTGCTTTATTTTTAGGATTTACATAGTTTCTTGCTATTTCTAGCTAGGTTAACTAGTTTTTTCTTTATATTCAAAGTACAATTCTATTTGTTGGATTGGCTTTATTATTTATCCAGCAACTTTGTATACTAAACAAATTTCTTTTATTTAATCCAATGTATTATTTTTTACATAACTTCACAGGAGTTCTTATTTTCTTAATCATCTTATGGATCATCGGTGCAGTTCAACAATGACGGGTATTTCGTACTTCAGTCGGAACAAGGTAAGGTTAAACCCTTACTTCATCATGGCAAGTTGCAACCGCAACCAGCATCTTACGCCGTAATTGCATGAATTGTATACAAAGTTGTTTAGTATACAAAGTTGTTTAGTATACAAAGTTGCATAAAAAATAATACATTGGATTAAATAAAAGAAATTTGTTTAGTATACAAAGTTGCTGGATAAATAATAAAGCCAATCCAACAAATAGAATTGTACTTTGAATATAAAGAAAAAACTAGTTAACCTAGCTAGAAATAGCAAGAAACTATGTAAATCCTAAAAATAAAGCACAAGTCTTAGAAAAAAAATTCCAAATGCTGATTTAGACCATATCAAGAGAGTTTTACTTTGCTTCCATCAACGTTGTCATCGATGGTCTTGTTCTTTGATTGTGGGTACTTGACATAGTAGTGTGCATAAACACTGAGCTGAATTATACCGACAACACAACCCACGCTGTTACTTGCAATATTATAGGGATCCAAACGGAGCAACGCATATGTTAACAGCAGGCACTATTGAGAAAACCGATAAGTGAGAGCCGAAGTGGCAATTGTACTCGAGACTCTTTGTCTTGTAAACATTGTAAATCTGGTCACATGGCATAGCACCTAGTTAGTAATTCTCCGAATCATTCCCGATTGATTCGCGAACGTATCCGAACTGACCGAATCCGAATGATACTTCCGAACTATCTGAACTCCGAACCTAGTTTCCGGATTATATAGACCTCATGAATGATTCGCGAACGTATTCGAACAAACCGAATACGAATGATATTTCCGAACTAGAATTTCGAACCTAGTTCGCGCCCAACCTTGCTCTCCTGTGAGGTAATTCTCCGACCCGAGTTCTCGTTGTTTTTGTTTGATTTTGTATATACTTTATATTTAAATACAATTATTCAGATAAAATTTTCTATGAGTAGCTGTTTAACCATTGTTTTATTTTTTAATTTTTGTTTAAAAGTCTATAAACTCATTTTATAATACATTTATGCGATTAAATTGTTTACTTCAAGTTAAATAATCACGCTAAAATGTTTTTTTCCATCTTATAATCATATACAAATAAAATTAGTCACGTAATAAGGTCATAATACTCATCAATTTATCATATATGTGTTTCGAATTTTAAGTGCCGAACTCACATTTATAAAACAAATATGCACGTACGTATGCCGTTCAACTATTGTCCAACAACGAACGTTGACCGGATTTTTGACCGAATCCGACCTATGTGAATCCGTAAAATTCCCGTACGTATGTCGTCCCGAACCACTATCCGTACCCCGAATTGCTAACTAGGGCATAGCATACATGAGAAGATTGACGATGTCGCATACCACCCCAATTGTCGTACCTCTATCCCATAACTCAGGGTTTGGGATCAAAGAGCGCGAAAGCACCACTCCAGTGAAGATAACTAATAGAATATATATTATCTGCATTACCTTATTTAGAATAAGGAGAATTATCTCCATCATAACTCCTGTAATTTTCATAAGATATTATTGTTTTGATATAAAACAGATTCCTAGAGAAGATTATTCTTTAAGGAAATTATCCTCAATCCAAGATGGTATCAACCAACCATCGATTCCTCTTCTAAAAACCCTAAACAATGGCAAGAGAAAAGAAATCTCTTCACCCGGCTTTTGCCGTTACAAACATCAAAACCCTAATCACTGTTATTCTTGATATCAAACAGGATGAATATTCGTCATGGGTTTTTCTATTTGAACTTCATCTTCAAGCACATCGATTACTCTTCCTAATTGATGGATCGCAAAAAACCCGCTGATGTTGATGCCGACACCGAAAAACAGTTGGATGCCCTCTCCCGCCAATGGATTTTTGCTACCATGACCAAAGATCTAATGCTCACCGTTCTCAAGAAAGGAAAACCGCAAAAGAGATTTGGGATCACCTTAAAACCCTATTTCAAGACAACAAAGGCAGTCGGGCTGCAAATCTTGAAAGTAAGTCTGTCAATCTTAAGTCTTGATGATTATTGTGACAAGCTCAAATCTCTGTCCATCGATTGCATGATCTTGATTTTCCTATGAATGATAAACGTCTCGTAATCCAATTGGTGAATGATCTTCCGGAGGAATACAATACTATAGCCTTGTTTATACAACAATCCATGCCTACCTTTGATGCCGCTTGATCTCAACTCCGCACTGAAGAAATTAGACGAGCTCATCACTCCATTGCTCCAGCTCCAACTGCTCTCGCTGCTGCTGCAACTCCACTGCATCGTAAAAACCCACGGTCTCACCATCAACCTAACAACAAACGTGGTCACAAAGCCCAGCAAGGTGATAGACAATCTGTATCCGTCCCAGATACTCCTTTCAGTGCAAACCCACCACTGTTGCCGACTCCTCTTGGGCCCAGGCCATCCATGCTTTTGGCTGTACCCACCTCACCGGCCTCCCTTTGGGTCGTTCCACTCTTCCCTTATCCAACATAGCCTCCCAAATATAGTTTTGAACAACTCCGCAGACCACATAATACCAACTTCCGCAACAACCAACATGGTCGATCTTCTGGAAGTGGTCGTGGCCAAGCATACCTTGCTCCTACAACTGAGTCACCAGTAATCCACCTGGATATGTGGCGTATAGATCCATACATCTACAACAACCTGATGATGCCTTCTACATGGACAGGGTGCTCTTCTGCATCTTACTACCGATTCGGGTACTTTACATAACGTTTTCTATTCTAGCAATGTACGATCCATCTTAGTTGGCAATGGCAATAGCATTCTAGTTATGGCTTGTGGTACCAAGCTTATAACCCTTCCCTCTCGTACTCTTCAACTCAAAAATACTCTTGTTGTTCCTGATATCATTAAACACTTAGTTTCCGTTCGTAAGTTCACCACCGATAATTGTGTATCTCGTTGAGTTTGATCCTTCGGTTTTTCGTGAAGGATCCGAGTTCGAGGAAGATTATCCTTCGATGTGATAGTTCTAGGGAGATCTACCCTATCACCAACTCGTCGTGCCACCTACAAAATCGTCCCGCCTTCCCCCATTTCTCTTGTTTTTTTTTACCAGATATTTGGCATAGCCGTCTCGGCCACCCTGGCAAGGCCATTTTAGATTTCTTACGTACAAATAAATCTATTCATTTTAGTAAGAATAACTCTTCTAAACTTTTCATTCATGTCAAGTTAGTAAACATGTTCGATTGCCATTTTATGAATATAATTCCACTACTTTTGCACCTTTTGATATCATTCATAGCGATTTATGGACCTCTCCTTTACATGTCGATACTGGTTTTCGCTATTATCTTATATTGCTTGATGATTTCACAAACTATCTATGGGTCTACCCTTTAAAATTCAAGTCCCAAGTTTATAACAAATTTTTGGAATTTCGTTCTTTCGTTCAAACTCAATTGGAACGTAAAATAAAATGCTTTCAATGTAACATGGGCCGTGAATTCGACAACTCTTCCTTTCACACCTTTTATCGTGACAATGGTCTTGTTTTTCGTTTCTCTTGTCCCCAAACTTACTTCCAAAACGGCAAGGCCGAACGCATGATACGCCGTGTCAATGAAATCACCCGTACCCTTATGTCTCATGCTTCCGTTCTCCCAAAATATTGGGTTTACTCTCTTCATATGGCAGTGTATCTACATAATCTTCTACCCACCAAAGTCCTTAACTTTCACTCACTAGTGTTTATTCTTTATAACCGACAACCAACGTATGAACATCTTCGTACTTTTGGTTGCCTTTGCTATCCAAATCTTTCATCCACAACTCCTCACAAACTTGCCCCTCGTTCCACTAAATGTGTCTTTCTTGGTTTTCCTCCCAACCACCGTGGATACCGCTGCCTTGATCTTGCCACAAACAAGATTATTATCTCTCATCATGTAACTTTTGATGAAAATATCTTCCCGTTCACAAATCTCCATAAAAATACCCCTTCTAATGTCGATTCTTCCCCTTATCTTATTCATCCATCATATAATCTATCATACCCTTCTTCTCAGAATCCCCCTGGTGTCACCCAACCCACCGTCACCCTCCCTGACCTATATACTCCTCATCACCGTTGGTCTAACATCTCTCCCATGCGTCTGTCTGGCTCCCCCTGCCATCCCTCCATCCCCACTACTGTTCTCACTCCACCCAACTCCCTAGGTTTGACGCCTGTACCAAATTCAACAAGTACAAAACCTGATACCACTCATACACGTCAGTCCCACCTTCCCTCCACGTATGTCCCACAAGTTTATTCACGCCGTTCCAACACGTCTTTTCGCGTCAGTCCCAACTCTCTTCCACGTCAGTCCAAACCCACCTTCCACGTCGGTCCAACTTCTCTCTCATACGCCTGTCCAGCTCCCCATGTCGTAACTCCATCCCCACACCCACTTCAGTCCATCCTACCTCACCACCTGCCCCCCCACCCACTACTACCCATACACCCACTACAAACCCTCCACCCTCAACTCCCCTCCACCCACTACAGACTCTCCACCCTCACCACCGGCTCCTTCACGACTGGGTGACTCGAGCTTCCCGTGGCATTCACAAACCAATCCACCGGCTCAATCTTCATGTCCAAACTTGAAAACATATCTCCCCAATTCCTCGCTCTCACTTGTATGCTCTTAGGGATATAAATTGGAATGCCGCCATGAAATATGTGTACAATGCTATGTTGAAAACTAATACGTGGGAACTTGTACCACGACCACGTGATGCTCATGTTATTCGTTCCATGTGGATATTTCGTCACAAATATAATGCTGATGGTTCTCTACAAATGACATAAGGCACGCCTTGTTGCTAATGGTAAATCTCAAAGAAAGTTGGGGTTGATTGTTTTGAAACGTTTAGTCCGGTTGTCAATCCGCTACTATTCTTACTATTGCTACTTCGCGTTCTTGGCCAATTCATCAACTAGATGTTGAGAATTCTTTTCTCCATGGTGACCTGACCGAGACAGTTTACAAGCATCAGCCTCCGGGATTTGTTGATTTTGCTCACCCCGACACGTATGCGACTACGCAGCATCCCTATATGGTCTCAGCAGCTCCGAGCGTGGTTTCGCAGGTTTGCCATGTTTATTACTAATTGTGGTTTTCATGGTAGTGTGTGTGATCCATCTCTTTGTTTATCAATCCGTCTCAGATACGGCATATTTAATGCTATATGTAGATGATATTGTTTTGACTGCCTCTCACAACACTCTTCTACACCGCTTCATTAATCTAATGAAACGGGAATTTTCCTTGTCTGATCTTGGACCACTACATCATTTTCTGGGTATTACTGTCACTCGATCATCTTCGTGGTTATATTTGTCTCTATCATTATATGCTCAAGACATCATTGCTCGTGCCTCCATGACACAATGTAACCTGATGGCTACTCCCTTGTCGACACCAACCCGGTGCTTAGTACAAGTTCAGGTCCTGCGATTAAGGATCCAACTCTATACAAAAGCCTGGATGGAGCATTACAATACCTCACCTTCACCCGACCAAATATTTTATATGATGTTCAACAGGTATGTTTATTCATGCATGACCTGCGAGAGCACCACATGCAGGCCCTCAAGCAAATCATTCGCTATCTTCAAGGCACCATTCATCAAGGTTTGTTTATCTCGGTCTCCACTACTTCTGGTTTAACGGCATGATACTCGATGCCGATCGGGCGAGATGCCCCGATTCGCCGATCGACTTCCGGTTCTTGCGTCTTTCTTGGTGACAACCTCATTTCTTGGTCATCCAAACGTCGAGTGCAATAGTTTCTCGATCCAGTGCTGAAGCTGAATACCGGGGGGTGGCAAATGTTGTTGCTGAAACTACATGGCTTCACAACCTCCTTCTAGAGCTTCATCTTCCTCTACGACGTGCTACTATTGTATATTGTGATAATGTGAGTGTGATTTATATGTCTGGAGACCCTGTCCAATATCAGCGCACCAAGCATGTGGAAATTGATATACACTTTGTATGTCAACGAGTTCGTATTGGTGACATTCATGTTCTACACGTCCTACGAAAACCAAGATGTCGACATCTTCACCAAGGGACTCCTCGTCGCCTATTTGTTCGTTTCTGGTCTAGTCTCCAGCGCTTGCTCCTCTCCCGCCGGACTAAGGGGGTGTAATAGAATATATATTATCTCGCATTACCTTATTTAGAATAAGGAGAATTATCTCCATCATAACTCCTGTAATTTCCATAAGATATTATTGTTTTGATATAAAACAGATTCCTAGAGAAGATTATTCTTTAAGGAAATTGTCCTCAATCCAAGAATAACAAACCCAATCAGACTCTTTATGCCTACGGACTTTGTTTGCTTCTTGCTGGCATAGATGAGATACAAAGCAACCCAAATGATTTCGGTTATGAGACCAGTCACATTGACGGGGATAACAAGACGGTCGTAATGTATTACTATAGCATAGTAAATCCTTAACGCGCAATTGAGAATGGTAACTAAGTAAGGATTAGGAGAGAAATCCTCAATTGAACCTTTCTTATAACACAAAATTGGTTAAAAAGACCAAAATCAATAATTCCTGGGTGAAAAGACATTTAGATTTTGATACTGTTTAAATGGACAAAAATATAAAAATTGTCAGGATGTAACCAGTTTCATCCTACCCATTTTCAAATTAATACTTTTTCTTATTTTTAATTTACATCAGGATGCATCCAGTTTCATCCTCGCTATTTTTTAAGTTTAAGCCACATGAATCCAGTTTCATCCTTTCTAAAAAAAAATTTGTCCATTTGACCCATAAGAATTTTTACTCGGCCATTTGAACCATGTTTTAAAAAATTTTGGACAAATGACGCATTTTCCGTTCTTGTAAATACTGTAAAACGTTGGTATTGGAGAAAAAAAACAGACTCATATAATACGTTACCCTGGAATCCTGCACTTTCATGGAAAGCAGCTGTTCTAACCATCCTGAAGCGCTAAAAAATCAATCAACTAAAGAAGAGGAGCGAAACTATGGATGATGGATGTGAATCGGAGAAGAAGTAAGTGAGGTTTAATGAATGCGATATGTGGATTACGGAGGGATGAGTTTCATATCTATATATAGGGAGTAGAATTATAGAGTCCTTCTGAGACTGAAATTAGTTGTGGATATAGTTCGCGAGTTGGAATTGAAGTCTGACTTAATAATATAACATCTGTATGAATTATCTAGCCAAGTTTTAGTCATTTATCTTATCCAGAAGTTAAGGTCAGTGTATATCTGAGACTCCTATGTAAATGGGTACAAAGAAATCAAATATTCCATCTCCCCTAACCTAGAAATAACAATACAAACTAAGCAAATCCTACAAAATAACTTAATTAATTAATTGTTGATGGCTTGATGCTTTTTTTTTTTCGATCAGATTGATGGCTTGATGCTGGTTTTAACAATATCCGACCAATATAATTGTATCATGGATTAAAAAGCAATAAAAATTAACCTAGTAGAAATAACAATAAAATTTATGTACATCCTAACTCTAAATAAATCCTAAATAAATAAATAAAATAGATAATTTTATTTGTCGATGCCGATTCAGACCAGATCAAGAGTGTTTTACTGTGCTTCCATCAATCTGCCTTCTTCTGGTCGAGGATCTTGTTTTTCTTTGATTGCGGGTACTTGAAATAGTAGTGTGCATAAACACTGAGCTGAATTAAACCGAGAACACAACCCACGCTGTTACTTGCAATATTGTAGGTATCCAAACGGAGCAACGCATATGTAAACCAGCACGCACTAGTGAGAAAACCGAAAAGTGAGAGATGAAGTGGCATGTATTCGAGACTCTTTGTCTTGTAAACATTGTAAATCTGGTCACATGGCATAGCATACATGAGAATATCGACGGTGTCGCATACCACTCCAATAGCCGTAACTCTATCCCGTAGCTTAGAGTCTGGGATCAAAGAGCATGAAAGCACCAACCCGATGAAGGTAACAAACCCAATCAGACTCTTTATGCCTGCGGACTTCCTTTGCTTCTTGCTTGCATAGGTGAGATACAAAGCGACATAGATGGATTCGAGTATGAGACAAATCCCATTGTCGGTGATAGCAAGATTGTCAGAGCGTATAATACCATGGTAAACCCTTAATGCACAATTGAGAACGGTAACTAAGTAAGGATTAGGAGAGAAATCCTCAACTGAACCTTTCTTATAAATATTGTAAAACATTGGTATTGGAGAAAAAAACAGACATTGATTAAATACGTTACCGAGTATTCCAACACTTTCATGCAATGCAGCTGTTCTAACCATCTTGAACCGCTAAAAAATCAACTAAAGAAGAGCATAGAAACTATGAGATATATGCATTACCAAGGGATGAGTTCATCTCTATATATATGGAGTAGAATTATAGAGTCCTACTAGAACTGAAATTTGTTCTGGATATAGTTCTAGTTGTAATTAAAGTCTGATTTACTTACAATAGGAAACCTCATCATAATAAGATTATGAAATTCCTAAAGGCGACTACTTTCCCTTTATGATACCTTTAACGACCGAGTTTGGTGAAACTAAGCTCTCTACATAATTCAGGGATACGCTGTATCACATATCAGGATCATCTATACCCTGGATTTTTAAGACTTTGAACTTATTAATCTTGGGATCATATTACGGTTTGTCACTGCCAGTATCGATTAGAAGCCCTCCATTTGTAAAAGTCCATAGCAATTTCAAATTAAGGATGACCGGTATGGTTTTGGTGCTACAACTGAATCGTTTAGTCCAAGATTCTGTCACACCATAATCTTGCATTAACCAAACATCAATGCGATTAACACGCCTATCATGGCTAAGAAAAGAAAGGCAGTCTTCCAATACCCCAACAACCTTAGAAATCTCGCCTTGTGCTTCTTTTTGGGAATAAGAAATCAACAAATCTCTCTACTGACATCGAAAGAGACTATAAATCTGGTATTCACTTCTTTCTTGGTGTTAAAGCCTAGCCAATGAAAAGCTCCAAAAGAAACTATCGGTGTTAAATTCACTAACAGACAAGATGAGATGTTTTGTGCTTTGGAATGTTTTCCATGACTGAGATCCCATACTATAGACATCAACTTGAACGAAACCTTTATTGTCGATCCTAACCAACTTGTAATCTTCGGTAACGCGATCGTAACAAAACCTAAACCCATATGTATACATAGAGCGTGGTGCCATTGTTGAATCTCTGAACGGAAATTGCATTGCCATATATTCACCGGTTGATGGGTTCCAAATACAAATATCCTTGAACATATTTAAAGCCATGCAAATCAAACCATTACAAGAACCTAACATTCGAATATCAGTAGCGTTATTCAACATATCTCTGATAACATTATCCATTGGAACAGCTCCATCACATGTACATACCCTGCGCCTAGAAGATGTCCACGAGATATCTCTGTAATCTATTAAACGAAACATACTACCTGTTGGGTGGTACTTTTTGAAGCCATCATATTTATGCATGAGCTTAGCTGCTTAGGGTTACGGATACCTTCTTTTTTTTTTTTTTTGAAAAGGGGGGTTAATATTGATAACTTGATGCCGAGGAGGCATAAAAATACAGAGGAACATGAGGAAAAAGAGAAAAGTTTACAAGACTAAACAGGCAAGCGCCATCTCAGAAAAGCCAAAGACAAGAATTACAAACTATTAACATCCCAATCGCTTCGGATAAAGCTTTTCCTCCCAACGAGCCATCGGGTCGTCAAAGTATAATCCACCAAAAGCCTTAGTTGGAAGTCCCCATTGATATAAGAGAGACTTAACCGCAATAATTGTGTTGGCTTCATTTTGGTTTTTATTATGGAAGGATCACCTATTCCTCTCCATCCATACTGCCCTCCAGATAGCATGTGGAAGACAATTCCAGATAAAGTTGTGCATATCATTAGGCAACTTTCTTGACCAACCATCAAGGCACATCCCAGTTGTGAAAGGCATTACTCTACTTACTCATGTGTACCTCAGAAAGTAGCTCCACACCTCATAGACAAAAGGACAGTGAAGTAGAACGTGGTTTCTGGTTTCCTCCTCGGTGAGACACAATTTGCATCTCGTATCATTTGTTGGTTGTACCGCTTCGCTCGTCTCACCGTAACATCCATAGTAGGTAACGCATTCCATAGCGTAGCCCAAATGAAAAAGGAAACCATTGTAGGGATTATATCATTCCGAGAAGATATGAGGTTTTACGAAGTCGTTTCCTTCTTCTTGGATCTCCTCATCTTGAACCTTGTAGCACGATATAGCGGAGAACGGTTAGGGATACCTTGATCTGTGTGAGTCTTGATAAAGTTATGCCTACAAAGTAGTGAACGCCAGACCTTACATACTTTCCTGCAACTTAAGATACAACTAACCGGTAACTTGAGAAAGACTTCTACCTGAATCTCTTCCGGAAGGTTTGATAACTCCATCTCTTCTTTTGTCGCTTCTTTTTTTCCCATGCTTCTTAGGCCTCTTCCTATGGGTATGTCAAACACCGATATTTGGCATATATGCACCCACTATGAGTATGCCAAACTGCCAAACTCATATGCCAATATGTTATTCCTGGTATATAGGCATAGGAGACAGAGTTTCCATCGAGCGATAGAGATTCTATCGCTTCGCTGAGCGATAAAGACTTTATCGCTGGCGATATTCACTTTATCTCCAGCGATATTCACTTTATCTCCGAGTAATTTTATATATATAAAAATTCTCCTTCTCTCCTACTTTTTCATTATTCTAATATATTTTTACTAGATTTTGTGCCCGTGCTACGCACCGGGCAGACCCAAAAACCGTCCATTATAATTTTTTTTCTTTCTTTTAACTATATATTTAGTTTGGTGTGATGTAGCTTCGCCTCTCCCCGTCGGTATCGCGGGGCTTGCCCAGCCCCTTCGTGATACATTTTTGATTTGGTGCGGCTGAAGCCTCGCCCCATTGTTTAAGATTTTTGATTTGGTGTGGCTCGGCTTCGCCTCAACGCATGTTTAGGATTTTTAATTTGGTTTGGCTCGTCTTCGCCTCCAATGCATACTTAGGATTTTTGATTTGGTACGGCAATGCTTAGGATTTTTAATTTTGATTTTTCCATATAGTTTATTTAAGAGGCTTTAGTCTTTGGAAGTTGGAATTTGGAAATGCAAGGTGTTGCATCTCACTTTTTAATACGGTCGAGTATTACCTCATTCTTACTGCTCCTGACCAATTTCTATTACTTTTTAGCAACCAATTTCTATTACTTTTTAGCAAATTACTGCTCCTGATCAAGTTCTATTACTTTTTAGCAAAAGTTCTATTAACTCATTACCTTCCGTGAGTTCGTTAGCTTACGATATAATATGACTACAGTGCTAAAACGAAAAGACAAAAAAGAAAAGAAAAAGAAAGCTAAGAGATCTTAAATTACATAGTTGTAGGAATTTGAGTCGAGCTATTTAAAGCATATGGGCACAAACTTTTAATCCAACCGCAAAGACACCTTCTTCAAATTCTCGTAAATGCTCAGAAAAATTAACTTATCTCAAGACTCGAAATTGAGATAACTAACAAATGGTCATTTGTTTGGCCGAGAGTCCACCGATTCGTGGACCAAGCCAAAACTCAAGGATGAGTACAATAACAAAGCAATAAGATATTAGGTATAGAAAATCCCATTTCAAACCCTTCTTACACTGTGTTAATTGTTCCTCCTATTAGTTGTGCAAGTATTCCGAAATAAATCACGAACTCAGTTAATAGATAAAAATTACTAATATCACAACTTCAGTTAGTTTTCGGAGTATGCCTGTTTTCTTATGATGCGCGCACCAAATGTCTCTGACATGTGTAAATCTTTTTGTATGATCCCATCTGGGAGCTTCCAACAATCCTTGGACACATTCTCCTACCAACCCCAAATGGTATATACTCAAATATACTGTAGTTTCTTTATAGTCAATATAACTTCCATTAAACCTCTCTTGTCCAAAGCTCTCAAGATCATTCTCAGAGATTTCCGCCGCACCCCCTTTAACTGATTCATGTCACTTCGCCCTCTTATGTCAATCCTCGCATTGAGAACATAGTTAATAGTCGATAAAAATAAAAGGTTAGGGTTAGAGTTAGGGTTTTATAGATTCAAGAGAATCAAGAGAGACAAGACAAAAGGGTTAGGGCTTACCAATAATTCGAACTCATAAAACATATGCCTACCTAGAAATGCCCGAATTCAGATTCAACAAAATTGACAATTCCAAATTGAAAAAGTAAAAATCCGAGTACATAGTTAATAGTCAGACTTTAAATTAGCAAAGTAAGCTTCAAAAAACATGGATATAGTTATACCTTGGCAAGTGGTTGAATATGTATTTTTGTGCTTCTACCTTTCTCACCAGCACATAATCCAAGTCTGCCATTTTTGAAAAACCGGAAATGAGTTGGTCATTTTCATAGTGCACATATATATATATATTTTTGTCTAACTTTTGTATTTATTTTCACGTCGATCATGGGTTGTTTACTTTTGAAATTGAAGAAAGAAACTGATGAACCAAACTTTGAGATTCCTTGCGATTGACCCGGGTCTCTTAGTCTTGCACACCATCTAACTGAATTTTGAGCTACATATACAATCCGTGAAATTACCGCAAAAAAAAAACACCAAATCAAAATTCAAAACAAACCCACAATATATCTAAACAAACTCATTATCAAAAACCACTTCCTTACTTAACCAAACGACATTCTAACTGCCCAATGGAAAAGGATAAAAATGTAGTTGTTTAAAGAGGTTCTCACATGATTCCACCGATGGCCCGCAGAGAACTACTATGTCGCCTAACGAAAAGCCGATGTTAACCTTCGCCATGCCATTGACATGGATTGTTTTTCCAATGCCTCTATGCCTGCAAACATTTCATATTTTTGATCATTAATTGAAAAGAAGAGAATGGGTTAGACCGTAAAAAGCACTCTTCAGACTCACCTAGCTAAAAAAGATCCAATACTGAGACCTTGATTTCGGGAAATTGTTGTACTTCTATCCCACAATTAAGTCGATGAAGCTAAAGGCGTCAAATTTGATAGAATCCCCATGCTTGATGTCGATTGATGTCTTTAGCTTTTATCTTTTCTCGATGAACGAGAGAGACGGGAAATGAGAACAAGAGAGAGAAAATACAAATACAAAGAAAATACTTAATGGAACTGCAGTTAAACACACATGAAGATACGTTTATTACCTCAATTGAACCGCACTTCTCCATTATATGTTTGACAAAGCCAGCACATTGAACTGATTTTCTCATCATATCCATAAGCTATAAGAAAGCCGTAACTGATTTTTTTTGCAAGATAATCTATTCGGGATTATACTAAATTGTACAAATTATTCGAGTCACCAAGTTTGGAAACTCTGACCTACTTGTAGTATTACCCTAGAAATTATAATGCATCACATTGCTACGTACCAACACTACATCACGTGTAAATTCAAAGTCTAATCAAACACTTTAAAATAAGAAATGCGAGTGTACAAAAAGCGTAAAGCTTAACAAAATTAATATGTCATATATTGTGCAATTGCCACTACATGGGCGTTCTTCTTAGCAGAATTATTGCAGAGGATAATTGCTTGGAGGATTTGAAAAATCAATCTATAACAGAAAGTCTAGAGACATAATATTATAAGTCTGAAGAAAGAAAATCAGGGGCATGACATTTAGGGAGAATAAACTCAAGACCTCTTTCTTTCTAGGCATGTGCAGTTGCTCATTCCCAAATCAAAAATTTGGTGTTATTCTGGGGTAATCATCTTTTCCCTACTCGTCCCTCGAAGCTTGTACGTCCATGAAAATGCTATTGTAATCGATGCAAAACTCCCACAATGAATATCTCATAAACAGTCGACATTACCAAAGCGTATATGACAAACTAAGATTTTTGTACCTTGACTAATTAGTTCATGGATTTGTTGCAACGCACTTGAAAAAAAGAATAGAACTAAAGCAAAAGTCTTTACATCGATTACAATGTGTATTGTAACACTACTGACAAAGAGGATCCTTTCAATTAGGGTCACTAATATCGTACCGATTTTCGAAACAACAAATTACCAAAAAATGAAAGAAAACAATACCAACTGAGGCAGAGGCAACACATCAGTTAGGGTCTCTAAAAAGACCAACCATTTCCATCAAAAACTTATTCGATTAAGCTAAACAGAATAAAATATATCTTGTATCAATAAACAAATAAAAACCCTAAAACCATCATACCTTAAATTGAACACGAAGAACAGAACCCTATCCTTGAAGGCTGAAATAGAGAACATCATAAACACCACACTCAGTAACTAAACTCATTCAAAACCCTTCAATCTGAAAACAGAAGAAAAAGATAATAAAGATTCGAGATGCTTATACTTAGTGGGATTATCGGGCTCGTTCGAATACTTCGCCGGCTAAATTAAAATCAAAGCAAAGAAGAATTAATCAGCACAACAATCAAAGAAGAATTAAGGATATCGTAGCTGGGGTTTGAATGGATGATTGAGATCTACGCACACCTCCGTTGATTTGGGTTTCGGTTATTTCTTCTTCTTTGTCCAGTGAGCCCAGTTTAAGGAGAACAGAGATTGAGAATAAGATGAAATCGGAGGCGGAAGTCGTTTAGGTTTTAGGTCCGATTTTTAACGTAAGTATTGTCTACATCAAATGGCGTCACTAACGTCCCGTTAAGTATTTGGTGTAAACCAAGTGTAACTAATTAGTTAAGCTGTAATTACTCACATAAGTTTTGTATACCCACGTTTTCGCTAACGGTGTTAGAAACGCCCAGTTAAATACATGGTGTAAATGAGTGTAATTCATGTTTTAATGTCTCGACCAATAGAGTCCCGCCACTTGTCGTCAGATTGCTCTTCCTCAAAGCTTTTATCTAATTTAATTTGAGGGGGTGTCACACTCACCGCGCGACGTGGGAGCTCATATGACTTAGCATTTTAAAGGAGGGGAGATATTTAAAGGGTCCCACTAAATATATTATAACACTAAAACTTTTATAAATACCCCACCACACAAAAACAAATATATTTTTTATTCATTATAGGGTCCCACCCAACACAATTAAATATATGTTTTTAATCAAGTTTGGCATATCTACCTGTTGATGGTGGTTTTTAGACAAAGGGTAAAATCGTAAAACCCCATGACCTAGTGTTACCCGCAACACATTAAATAAGACCATTTAACTCAGTGTAAATAATTAATAGGGGTATTTTTCAAAATACCGTGATTAGGTTTTCAACACGTAACCCTAATTCCAAAACCCTAATATCTGCGCACCATGGCAACAATGCCAAACCAAGCCGCATATCATGCACCATGGCAACAATGCCAAACCAAGCCGCATATCACGCGACCATGGCAACAATGCCAAACCAAGCCGCATATCTGCGCACCATGGCAACAATGCCAAACCAAGCCGCATATTTGCGCACCATGGCAACAATGCCAAACCAAGCCGCATATCACAGCACCATGGCAACAATGCCAAACCAAGCCGCATACATCGCTGCGACCATGGCAACCATGCCAAACCAAGCCGCACTCTGCGCGACCATGGCAACCATGCCAAACCAAGCGCATCTTCGCGCACCATGGCAAGAAGTGCCAAACCAAGCCGCACTCGCGCACCATGGCAACCATGCCAAAACAAGCCGCATATCAGCACCATGGCAACCATGCCAAAACAAGCCGCATCATGCACCATGGCAACCATGCCAAACCAAGCCGCACTCTGCGCACCATGGCAACCATGCCAAACCAAGCACCACCCTCGCGCACCATGGCAACAACGCCAAATTCCAAGCCGCTATGCCTTTGGCCCACGCCAAACATAGCGCCCTAGGCTTGCAAGACTTGCAACTAGGTTAACATGGCCGCACGTGCCATTGGCACATGCCAACACGTGCCGCAAGCCATATTTCTAAGCCGCTATGCCTTTGGCCCACGCCAAACATAGCGCCCTAGGCTTGCAAGACTTGCAACTAGGTCAACATGGCCGCACGTGCCATTGGCACATGCCAACACGTGCCACAAGCCATATTTCAAAGCCGTTATGCCTTTTGGCCCCCGCAAAACATAGCGCCCTAGGCTTGCCAAGACTTGCAACTAGGTCAACATGGCCGCACGTGCCATTGGCACATGCCAACACGTGCCGCAAGCCATATTTCTAAGACGCTATGCCTTTGGACCACGCCAAACATAGCGCCTAGGCTTGCAAGACTTGCAACTAGGTCAACATGGCCGCACGTGCCATGGCACATGCCAACACGTGCCGCAAGCCATATTTCTAAGACGCTTATGCCTTTGGCCCACGCCCAACATAGCCCTAGGCTTGCAAGACTTGCAACTAGGTCAACATGGCCGCACGTGCCATTGGCACATGCCAACACGTGCCGCAAACCATATTTCTAAGCCGCTATGCCTTTTGGCCTACGCCAAACATAGCGCCCTAGGCTGCAAGACTTGCAACTAGGTCAACATGGCCGCACGTGCCATTGGCACATGCCAACACGTGCCGCATAAGCCATATTTCTAAGCCGCTATGCCTTTTGGCCCACGCCAAACATAGCGCCCTGTGGCTGCAAGACTTGCAACTAGGTCAACATGTCGCACGTGCCATTGGCACATGCCAACACGTGCCGCAAGCCATATTTCCAAGCCGCTATACCTTTGGCCCACGCCAAACATAGCGCCCCTAGGCTTGCAAAACATGCAACTAGGTCAACATGGCCGCACGTGCCATTGGCACATGCCAAAACGCCGCTAGCTAGCTTCCCTATAAATCACGCCCTAACGGCCACGCATGCCATCGGGGCACATGCCAACATGCTCGTTAGCTAGTTTCCCTAACGAAATCTTGCCCTAATGGCCACGCATGCCATCGCACATGCCAACATGCTCGCTAGCTAGTTTCCTAGCAAAATCACGGCCCCTAACGGCCACGCATTCCATTGGCACATGCCAACATGCTCGCTAGCTAGTTTCCCTATCAAGGTCACGGCCCTAACGGCCATGCATGCCATTGGCATATGCCAACATGCTCGCTAGCTAGTTTCCCTAGCAAAATCACGGCCCTAACGGCCACGCATGCCATTGGCACATGCCAACATGCTCAAGCTAGCTAGTTTCCCTATCAAGGTCACTGCCCCTAATGGCCACGCATGCCATTGGCACATGCCAAACACACACGCTAGTAACCTAACTTGCAAACCGTGCAACCTACCACCAAGGCATTCCGCACATGCCATTGGCACATGCCAAACACACACGCTGGTAACCTAACTTGCAAACCGTGCAACCTACCACCAAGGAATTCCGCACGTGCCATTGGCACATGCCACACGCGCCACTAGTAGTGCCACTTGCACTCAAGATGCAACCAACACTCGAGACATCGACACAAACTGGGGGATGCTTCTTTAGGGTTTTGGTTTACGGTAAAGATGCGGCATACTCTACGCTCACATTAAGAAAGCGTGAAAAGGAATATAGCTTGATCAAATAAAAGAGGGAAATAAAGGTGAAAAACGTTTTCACCCATTAAACCATGCGGTTACCACCTCCTCCCATTATTTCACCCTTTACTCTCTTCCTTCATGAGGCCAGTGGCACGTTTCAATCTCGACTTGTATAAATAGGTCTTACCTATTTTCACCGCACAACAAGTCTCTGGTCAGAGAAATATACTACACTTCTAAACTCTCGGAAAGGCAACTTTGCAAGCTCTCCCAAAAGCTTCTATCTCTTGCAAGCTTCCTAAGCTTTCACTTTCGATACAAGTCGAGATACTACTCTCCTCAACACCTTTCTTTGCTTCCCTCCCCAAACCAACCCTTCTCCTCCACTTTGTGACCGAAGCAAGTCCTGGAACGGCCATTTCTTGGTTTAGGCCGGACTTGTACAGATCGATCTCTCGAATCTACAAAGTGCTCACGTGCAAAGCACATTTGTTTAGGGTTTGAATCAGTTTCTCACTCACCCACCGAAATTACCGAAATCGGCAGAAACGATTTTCACCTATAAACAATTGGCGACCACAGCGGGAGGATTGATCTTTCGGTTACAACATCAAGTTCTATCCCCCATCCGCAAATTTCGCGCAAGAATGGTGGCCATCGTGCATCTCCACAAACATGGATCCCGCCTAAGGTCATGATAAATCCTCACCGGGAAAGCACCACCAATGGAGAAGTCCCAAGTAGTTGACCCGACATACGTGTTCGGGAGATCCATGCCGAAACATGGACACGATGAAGGACGCGATTACAAAGATACTCGACTTCCTCATCAATCTAGTATCCGGGCCAAGTGATCCATGCTCCCAGAGATCAAGAGCAGGGACTAATATCCGAATGAGCGTGCTCAAATCAACGGGTTCACATCGACCGGAAGCCAGCGGACCAGAGGCGGCCATGTTGATAGAAAACTTATGGAATTGCCGCACCTCTCCAAGGACCAACGGATAAAACATTCTCTTGTATCAACCGAATAGCACTAAACGCATCACTAGTTCTCTGCACCCACGGGGACTCCAAGGATCCCGGAAGTTCCACCAACAATATTATTTTCACCGACGACGACATGATGGTAGAAGACGGTCCCACAAGGCCTTGCATGTTACGGCTCTCGTCAAGAACATAGAGTTTCGAAGAGCGCTCATTGACACGGGTGCATCATCCAATGTCATCACTCTCAAGACACTCAAATATGCCAAGGTGCGACCTAATGAGATCGTACGACAGCCCACTACGATGACGGATTTCGAGGGCAACCAAACTAGCACATACGGCTACATCAACTTGGAGCCGGGCAGGGCCAATCCAATCAAGCGTGAAGTTTGAAGTAATTGAAAAAGAACCAGACTACCACATGATACTTTGGGAAGGCCGTGGTCTGCATAATCTCAAAATCGTCCCTTCAACATACCACCAATGCAAAACAAGATTAACTGAGAAGTCGTCGCGATTCCTCGTCTGTCCCCTATGCACCGGCCATGCGTAGAAGCACATGGGCCGAAGGAGGGTTCAAAGGCGTGGCGACCAAGATTCACGGTTTAAGCTACCAAAATGGACATCGCTCGAGATAGCGACAAACGGGAGATACCCGCGGAGGAGACCGTCCTTCCACCACCTCCTCAAGGAAGACTCGCTTGTCTCTTGCCACTGGCGTAACCGTGCTCCGCACCAAATGGAGAGTACACCCTTACCGCAAGACGAAGCAAAAAGGGGAAGCTCACACATTATAACCGCTGTTAGCAATTAGCAGGGGAGACCATGACCCGGTCTCTCCGCCCGAAGGAATGTCTTCATAATAACCAGGAGGAAGTTCCAGACGCCCCTCAGAAGCTACAATATGGGACCGACTTAACCACCGACGAACTCGAAACTGTCAATATAGGGAATGAGGAATTTCCGCGACCCATTCCGATCCGGTTCAACTCTACATCCCGCGGAACGCTCAAAGCTAGTCGACCTACTCAAAGAATATCGGGACGTCTTCGCATGGACTTATGAAGAAATGCCGGCTTGGATGGAAAATCGGTCACCCACCATCCGCATGTGATACTAGGATCCAAACCAGTCAAGCGGCCTCCAAGACAATTCGGACACGATGTAGAAGAACAAATCAAGGCGGAGGTCCAAAAATTACTAGTCGGCTGATTCATCGGGCCAATTCATCATCCTACTTGGTTGGCCAATATCGTTCCCTGCGTTAAGAAGAAGAATGGTCGATCGGATGTTGCGTCGATTGAGAGATTTGAACAAGTGTGCCCCAAAGATGATTTTTTCCGCTACCTAACATCGACATGCTGGTAGATGCTACCAGTGGACATGGTATGTTCTCTTTCATGGATGGATATAGCAGCTACAACCAGATCAAGATGTATGAGCACGACGCAAGTAAGACTGCTTTCCGTACCCCTCTCGGAAACTTCTATTACACCGTAATGCCTTTCGGCTCAAGAACGCTGGCGCTACTTACCAACGCGCCATGACTACCATCTTCCATGATATGATGCACAAGCAAGTCGAAGACTACGTAGATGACGTGGTGGTTAAATCAAGGACTCGAGCGGATCATCCAACAAACGCCAGCGCCAAGTGTTCGAAAGATGCCGCGAGTACAAGTTGAAGATGAATCCTCTGAAATGCGCCTTTGGTGTCTCTTCGGGGAAATTCTTGGGATTCCAAGTGACGGCCGCAGGAATAAAAGTTGATCCGGTCAAAACGCAAGCTATCCTCACGATGCCGCCACCACGAACCATAAAGGAGCTCCGCAGTTTCATGGGCAAGGTAAACTACATTCGCCGCTTCATACCGGGTCGGGCACAACTCACCACTACGTTTACTCCTCGCACAAAGAAAGGAGCGACTTTCGCATGGGCTACGCCTCAGCAAAAGCGTACCAAGATCCAAAGAAATATTGTCCTCTCCAAGCCATCATGAAGCCTCCTATGCGAGGGAAACCGCTATGTCTCTACACAACCTTTAGCGACATTGCCCGTTGGAGCTCTCCTCGCACAAGAGGACGACAAAGGAATGGAATACCCCATATACTATTTCGGGTCGAACGTTGGGAGACGCCGAACTCGAGATACCCCAAAGGCGGAAAAGGCATGTTTAGCACTGATTTATTCCATCAGGAAGTTTGCACTACCTTCTCTCAATAAAGTGGTGCTAGTATCCAAATCAGACCTGTAAAGTTTCTCCCTCTCGAAACCCTTTCGATAGGAGGCCGGGCTAAATGGCTCCCTCAGCCTGTCGAGTTCGACATAACGTCGTCTCCCCAAGGGGCCATAAAGGGACAAGTCGCTAGGACTCAAGTAGCGCATTCCGGGGAAGATACCGTTAGATTACGAGAAGATCTCCTAGGAGATCTTCCAGATATCTTTTAGTCAAAGAAGAAACGTGGCTCTGTTCTTCGACGACTCTTCCACCCCAGCACTAATACCGGAGGAGCGGGTGTTGTACTAGTATCTCCCGGGCTGGAGAAGTCTTCTCGCACTCTTTCAAGCTAGACTTTCCGTGCACCAATAACTCGTTTGAGTACGAAGCTTTCCTCATCTGACTATCACTAGCCAAACAAGTCGGAGCCACGCGTTTGGAGATAAGAGGAGATTCCAAATTACTCATCAACCAAAGTAGCAGCAACAAGCATGCCGACCGCTTAGCTACACTAGCCTCGAAGTCGCGGTTTGAAGGAAGCGAGGAAACCACGACAGTAAGAAACGGCGAACGATAACTTCAACGTGGCTTTCACAACCCGAGAAAGCCGAAGATGACGACCGGAGAACTCCTATCATTCAAGAACTCAACAAACTCTCTTTCAAGGGAAGGTCGACCTCAAGACCTTGCGGAATTTCTTTATGCTTCAAGGTTTTCTTCAGACGAAATCCGGCCCGATCTCTCGTCAAGGTGTCTCGGGAAAGAGGAAGCACACAAGAATGCACAACGTATTCATGCCGAAGTCTCTGGGATAACATAAGTGGTAACCCTCTACCGTCGTTTACAACGACTTGGATACTATTGGCCGGAGATGGAAACCCAAGCCCGATTACTCCAGAAAGCGTGTCCAAATTTCCAGGCGCTCCCATGTCGATTTTAAGTCTTTCAACATCACCACACTGGGATGGCGGGGCCGTGATATTGTTTTCCTTCGCGATGGCATTCTTCCTACTAACAAATAGGATGCGTCCAAGCTAATACGTAAGTCCAAAAGATTCGTGTTCCATGATGGGGTTTTATATCGCAAGAGTTTTGGGTCTACTAAGGTGTTTGAGCTTTGCGTAAATCCCGATTATGTTAAGAGAAAATGCACGGCGAACACCAAGGGAAACAGAAACTATTCCCGCAGATACACGAGAGGTACTGCGGCCGACCATGGAAGACGACGCGGCTACTTTCGTTCGTAAATGCCAAGAATGCCGATTCACTTCAAACCTCATCCACGCGCCTCCAACACTCTTGCACGCGATAAGTAGCCCGTGGGCCCTTTTATACTGGGACTCGACATCATTGGGAAGATCAACCCACCATCCTCAAAACAGCATGAGTACATAATAACCGTGACCGAGTACTTTACCAAGTGGGTTGACGCTGTCCCGCTGAAAGGAACCACTGGAGCCACAATAGCGGCATTCATCAAGGAGCACATCATCTGCCGTTTTGGCGTACCTAAGCATATCATCACCGACAACGGCACACCTTTCGCTAACAAGCAAGTACAGGAACTACTTGAGAGCCGGACAGTACATGACAATCCCAGAACCTGGCATGAGCAATTGCCAATGGCTCTCTGGGCGTACAGAACATCTCCTAGAAGCTCCACCGGCGTGTCTCCTTACTCCCTCGTCTGATGGTGATGACGCAATCCTCCCGCAGAAATCAAGATCCCATCCGCCGAATTGCCGCAATGAGTGGACCCCGGTGGAACGAAGCCGAATCACTCAATGCCGAGTATGAGCTGGATACTCTAGACTCCAAAAGATCCCGGGCAGAGGAACATGCGCAAATATACATGAACAGGGATTTCCGGGCGTAATGACAGCCATGTAAAACCTGTGGTTTTCAAGGAAGGAGATCGGGTGCTAAAACCGCTAAACACATCCAAAGAAGACGCATCAAGACCAAAGTTTTCTCCCAAATGGGAAGGGCCGTACATAATCACTAAAGCATATAACGACGGTTACTACAAGATCATCAAAGAAGATGGGGAAAGCTAGAGACAGCTTATCAATGGAAAATGGCTAAAGGCGTACTACGCCTAATCATTCCCTGCAACATGCTACATCAAAAGTGTGAACGTCCAGGCATTTTCTCCGCTTTTACTTTCTTTCTTATCAGTTATCGAATTTCAATACAAAGCCAGTGGATTAGCAGAATCTCTTTATTTTCTTCAAAAAAAAAAGAGAGAGAAAGAGGAGCCTTCAAATCTCATAATGCAAATCAGAAAAGCCCATCTAGTAAATTATAATCCCTACAAAATATCATCTTCAATCGGCCATGATATCTTTTAGTCCTACTCTTCAAATCTCGAGTTAACTCCTCAATCTTCCGAGACTCCGGGCCAAAATTTCCTCTTCTTCCAAAGATGGCTTTCGTGGCGGTGAATCACACCAAGCCAAAGAATACCGGCACTGTCCCAACCTTCACAATATCGAGGCGGTCGCATGAACCAGCCTAACGTTAAATTCCAAAGATTCGCGGTAGACACCATGTTCTCCCACTTTTGGATGGTAGACTCCTCGCAACAGCACGAATGGACACATTCTCCATCTCCACAATCATTGAGAGTAAGACAGTTCACTACGGAAACCAAAGCGGATTTAACAAAGACTTCACCACGTTCCCGGTAGCAATATGGCCATATCGTTTTCCATATCCTCGTATAAAGGGCTACGAATTCTTTCCGCACCAAGAAACCACCAACATTCCGATAATTGGAGGAGAGACACCTCATACGAGTCCCAAACGATTAACTGCGGGTATGGGTATTCACGACAAGAGAGCCCTAAATCAAGCATTCTCGAAATCCAGCTAGCCAACGAGGTCGGACACGAAGGAAGAGGAACAACTAGGTCATCCTCGTCGATAACAATGACGCATGCTCCAACAGGATATCTCTGACAAGGAAATTTTCCCATTTACACAACAAGCATTAAAGTGTGAAATAATCCGCTAAAGAAGAAGAAAACATACCAAGTATGATTTTCTTAACCCGAATAACGTTTGTTGGGACGCTCATGCAAGAATCGGCCCTCGCGCCCTCATCAGGAGAACCCGACGGTTAGAAGATGACTCGAATCTGCGTGACATGACAAAGAGAGAAATCCAACAAGAAGAATCTTTTCTCAAACAAGGAATATGATGCGTTTGCATTGGGTATAAATACGAGATTCTAAAAAGGCAAGGAAGCAATGAGGGACATAACGCTTTCAGATTTTAGCTTTGAACAATGCCCTAATTGAAGCCGCACGTGAAGTAAAGCAAAATAAGGAAACTTTGCTATCCAAGAAACGCCTACTCCCTCCTTATTTACATAAGTCACGCCTGCAAACACGACTTCCAAGTTGCACCGGCCCCACCAATTGCGACTTCTCAATGCCGCCCAAGTCACGCCTACAAGCATGGTTTCCAAGATTGGACCGGCCCCACCAATTGCGCCGACCTCCCAATGCCGCCCAAGTCACGCCTACAAGCACGAATCTGTTTTACACTTCACGCCGGTCCCACCAAGCCCTAGCACACTCAATTTCCCAACTCACTAACTTCCCAACGTCGCCCAAGCCGCACCGGCCCCCAATGGAAGCTGACCCGATTTGTGCAAGACTACGAGGCAAGGATTCCAAATCCTATTTATAAAAGGTCGACAAGCCTCTTTCAATTTTCTTTACGGGTTGTTGTTAATAAATCGCCACCATCTTATGCTTACTCGCAACAAAGCCCTGCTCCAGGAGCTAAGCGGGGACTTAATGTTGATGGTGGTTTTTAGACAAAGGGTAAAATTGTAAAACCCCATGACCTAGTGTTACCCGCAACACATTAAATAAGAGCATTTAACTCAGTGTAAATAATTAATAGGGGTATTTTTTCAAAAGATTAGGGTTTTCAAATACGTAACCCTAATTCCAAAACTAAGCCGCATATCGCGCACCATGGCAACAATGCCAAACCAAGCCGATATCGCGCACCATGGCAACAATGCCAAACCAAGCCGCATATGCGCACCATGGAAACAATGCCAAACCAAGCGCATACCGCGCACCATGGCAACAATACCAAACCAAGTCGCATATCGCGCACCATGGCAACAATGCCAAACCAAGCCGCATATCACGCGCACCATGGCAACAATGCCAAACCAAGCCGCATACTTCGCACCATGGCAACCATGCCAAACCAAGCCGCACTGCGCGCACCATGGCAACCATGCCAAACCAAGCCGCATACCGCGCACCATGGAAACCGTACAAACCAAGCCGCACTCGCGCACCATGGCAACCATGCCAAAACAAGCCGAGATATCGCGCACCATGGCAACAATGCCAAAACAAGACGCATATTGCGCACCATGGCAACCATGCCAAACCAAGCCGCACTCTGCGCACCATGGCAACCATGCCAAACCAAGCCGCACCTGCGCACCATGGCAACAACGCCAAATTCCAAGCCGCTATGCCTTTGGCCCACGCCAAACATAGCGCCCTAGGCTTGCAAGACTTGCAACTAGGTTAACATGGCCGCACGTGCCATTGGCACATGCCAACACGTACGCAAGCCATATTTCTAAGCCGCTATGCCTTTGGCCCACGCCAAACATAGCGCCCTAGGCATGCAAGACTTGCAACTAGGTCAACATGGTCAAGACGTGCCATTGGCACATGCCAACACGTGCCGCAAGCCATATTTCTAAGCCGCTATGCCTTTTGGCCCACGCCAAACATAGCGCCCTAGGCTTGCAAGACTTGCAACTAGGTCAACATGGCCGCACGTGCCATTGGCACATGCCAACACGTGCCGCAAGCCATATTTCTAAGACGCTATGCCTTTGGACCACGCCAAACATAGCGCCCTAGGCTTGCAAGACTTGCAACTAGGTCAACATGGCCGCACGTGCCATTGGCACATGCCAACACGTGCCGCAAGCCATATTTCTAAGACGCTATGCCTTTGGCCCACGCCCAACATAGCGCCCTAGGCTTGCAAGACTTGCAACTAGGTCAACATGGCCGACGTGCCATTGGCACATGCCAACACGTGCATGAAACCATATTTCTAAGCCGCTATGCCTTTGGCCCACGCCAAACATAGCGCCCTAGGCTTGCAAGACTTGCAACTAGGTCAACATGGCCGCACGTGCCATTGGCACATGCCAACACGTGTCGCAAGCCATATTTCTAAGACGCTATGCCTTTTGGCCCACGCTAAACATAGCGCCCCTAGGCTCGCAAGACTTGCAACTAGGTCAACATGGACGCACGTGCCATTGGCACATGCCAACACGTGCCGCAAGCCATATTTCCAAGCCGCTATGCCTTTGGCCCACGCCAAACATAGCGCCCTAGGCTTGCAAAACATGCAACTAGGTCAACATGGCCGCACGTGCCATTGGCACATGCCAAACGCTCGCTAGCTAGCTTCCCTAACGAAATCACGGCTAACGCCACGCATGCCATTGGCACATGCCAACATGCTCGCTAGCTAGTTTCCTAGCGAAATCACGGCCCTAACGGCCACGCATGCCATTGGCACATGCCAACATGCTCGCCAGCTAGTTTCCCCTAGCAAAATCACGCCCCTAACGGCCACGCATGCCATTGGCACATGCTAACATGCTCGCTAAGCTAGTTTCCCTATCAAGGTCACGGCCCTAACGGCCATGCATGCCATTGGCACATGCCAACATGCTCGCTAGCTAGTTTCCCTAGCAAAATCACGGCCTAAAGGCCACGCATGCCATTGGCACATGCCAACATGCTCGCTAGCTACTTTCCCTATCAAGGTCACGGCCCTAATGGCCACGCATGCCATTGGCACATGCCAAACACACACGCCCGGTAACCTAACTTGCAAACCGTGTAACCTACCACCAAGGCATTCGCACATGCCATTGGCACATGCCAAACACACACGCCGGGTAACCTCAACTTGCAAACCGTGCAACCTACCACCAAGGCATTCGCACGTGCCATTGGCACATGCCACACGCGCCACTAGTAGCGCCACTTGCACTCAAGATGCAACCAACACTCGAGACATCGACACAAACGGGGATGCTTCTTTAGGGTTTTGGTTTAAGGTCACAAAGATGCGCCGTACACTACGCTCACATTAAGAAAGCATGAAAAGGAATAAAGCGGTCAAATAAAAGAGGAAATAAAGGAAAAACGTTTTCACCCATTAAACCATGCGGTTACCACCTCCTCCCATTATTTCACCCTTTACTCTCTTCCTTCATGAGGCCGTGGTACGTTTCAATCTCGACTTGTATAAATAGGTCTTACCTATTTCCACCGGACAACAAGTCTCGGTCGGGAGAAATATACTACACTTACACTCTCGAAAGGCAACTTTGCAAGCTCTCCCAAAGCTTCTATCTCTTGCAAGCTTCCTAAGCTTTCACTTTCTCGATACAAGTCGAGATACTACTCTCCTCAACACCTTTCTTTGCTTCCCTCCTCAAACCAACCCTTCTCCTCCATTTTGTGACCGAAGCAAGTCCTGAACGGCCATTTCTTGGTTTAGGTAGGACTTGTACAGATCGATCTCTCGAATCTACAAAGTGCTCACGTGCAAGCACATTTGTTTAGGGTTTGAATCAATTTCTCACTCACCCACCGAAATTACCGAAATCGGCAGAAACGATTTTCACCTATAAACACTACCATAGGGGGAAACTCATTTGCCATACCACATGGCATGCCAAACAACATTTTTTTGCCATACCCATAGGAAGAGGCCTTACAATGATTAGCCTTTTTTATAGTAGTTATTCGGGTCTGGGTCTGGGCCTGGGAGATATTTTGTCGGGTCAGATGTACCCTACTACCTTGTTCTTATTTTTGGAAGATTCCTAATCTCATTCCCACTCTAATTCCAATTATTTCATTTTATACGTAATCAATATAAGAAGTGCAATGGGAACGCTTAGTTATGCTAAACTTTATTTGATATGGATTTAAATCCCGCATATTATACATGTTTGAGTAGAGAAGTAAACAGAAGGGTGCCACTGTGTAGCGTACTTACATATATAGGCATGCATGCACTGCCAGTTCAGTTAAAAGTCTTATATACCGCGATATAAAGCATTCAATCATCATCAGTGACGAAGATGATCCGCCAAGAAATTCTAATATATAGTTGGTGGAGTTACACATTTATATAATGTTTAGATGAATTTGAGGTTAATAAAAAGTCTATGGTGTGCACTCTTGACAAAGCCTCCTTCCCGATTTCTTATCCCGTACTCATGTCCATGACACAATACATTAACCACTCCCTGACCCGAAAGTTAAATTTTAATATAGTAAAAGTAAACCAAGTTGATAAATATTACCAATTGGAATCAAGTCATTGATCGTAACGTAGTTTCTTGCTTGCATTATATAAAGTTGGTCCTGAAGATGAGTTATGAATCACTTCGACTGCATCTAATCTAGTAACAATGAATTTCAGTCATCTCTTCCAATTCTCAACATCGACCTCACTTATTTGCCTCTTCATTTTATTGCTGTCTTATTTACTACTTTTATGGAGCTGGAGTTGCAATAAAACTAGCAGCAGACCAGCACAGGCACCTGTACCTGCTGGTGCATGGCCGATCATAGGTCATCTCCGCCTCCTTCGTGGGAAAAACCCGCCTTATGTAACATTAGGATCTTTAGCTGACAAGTACGGACCGGCTATCACCATCCGGATAGGCTTGAAGCAAGCACTTGTGGTGAGTTCCTGGGAGGTAGCAAAAGAATGTTTTACTACAAATGATGAATTCTTTTCTTCACGTCCGTCTTCAGCAGGTGCAAAACATATGTGTTATGACCAGACAATGTTTGGGTTTGCTACTTATGGACCATATTGGCGTGAACTCCGCAAGGTAGTGAACCATGAACTCTCCTTTAGTCAGCTTCAGTTGGTACAGCATATGGGACTCAGAGATTAATAAATCCATTAATGAACTACATGAGTTGTATTTGAATAGCAGAAAGAACAAATCAGAAGCTGATGATAGCGGGGTATTGGTAGATATGAAAAGATGGTTTGCAAATTTGTCGTTGAACATATATGTTAAGACTGTTGTTGGGAACAAAAGTGATGTCCCTTCTTCTTCTGATGAAGGGATTTTTAAAACCGGTTAGAGAATTTATTAGGCTGATGGGCGTCTCAGTTCTTTCAGATGCTTTACCGTTTTTGAAGGGGTGGTCAGATATAGGTGGGTATAAGAAAGAAATGAAGAAAAATGGGAAAGCACTCGATGCTATGGTGGAGAAATGGTTACAAGAACACAAAACAAAGAACAAGAGTTCACCAAAATCGGGTGATGAACAAGATTTCATGGATGTGATGATGTCCATACTTATCAGCGATAAAAACAACACTGGGAAATTGTCAAGACCTTACGTGGATGATGACACCATAACCAAATCCTCTAGCCTGGTAAGTAGTCCTTAAATATTTCTTTATTTTATTTTATTTTGCAATATTCTTGATTTTTCTACAATGGCCTTGCAGGCTCTAATCTTGGGCGCGAACGATGCTACAGTGACTAATTTAGTATGGGCTGTATCATTACTACTCAATGATCAGTCTAAACTGAAAAAGTTCCAAGATGAGTTGGACAGTAAGGTGGGCGATGAACGACAAGTGCAACAATCGGATATCAAAGACCTTCCATACCTCCAAGCTATCATGAAGGAAACGTTGCGTCTGTATGCAGCCCCATTATTACCTCCACGGGAATCTACTGGGGACTGCATCGTAGCTGGCTACTTTGTCCCTGCAGGGACTCGCTTAATTATAAACAGCCGGAAAATCCATCGTGACCCACGAGTCTGGTCCAACCCATCAGAGTTCCGTCCAGAGAGATTTTTGCCTGGCGGTGATCAGGTAGACGTGGATATTAGAGGTGATAATTTCAAGCTCATTCCTTGTGGCGCCGGCAGAAGAATGTGTCCTGGTGTTTCGCTTGCAGTTCAAGTGGTTCACTTGGCATTAGGTCGCTTAGTCCATGGGTTTAATCTGAAGGCACCGTCCGATGCACCCATTGATATGACTGAAAGTGTAGGGTTTACAAATATTAAAGCCACCCCACTAGAACTTATACTCACTCCACGCCTCTCTTCTGACCTTTATGCCTGTAATTAGGAAGACTAGGGAAGCCAGAGATTAGATTTCTCTATTTATGATAGTTCGCTATGCAAGAGTTATTAGTCTTGTGTGTACCTACCACCTAGCTGTTAGTCACTTCGTTTGCTTTCGTATTTTTTTTTTTTTGTTTTTTTTTTTGTATAATGATCTGACACATTTATGTATGCTAGACTTCGAGTCTTCTTAGTTCTTAGTGTCAAATTAATGTGGTTTTGTAAAATTAAACAGTACGAATGGAGTACATTTTACCTTTTAAAGGGTTGCAACAGTTTTGTTTTCTAGAAAAAAAATACCTTTCAAATAAAATCCCAAAGCTCACGCGCACATATAGTGTCTTTGACGGTCCTTTTCCATGGGCAATGAATATAGGAGGTGTAGTAGTCGCCGCAAGCAAGAGATGGAGAGAGAGAGATCAGAGATTGTTGATGGCTTACTTCTGAATCTTTGGACCCACGACTTCTTGTTGGGCCTCGTTCACTCCTTATATGGGTAAGTAGCTAGTGGAGCCAGAATTTGAAAATCAGTGGACTAAAAAAAAATTATATAAAATGTGGCCATTTTATGGAAACATGTTTTGAGGCATATTCAAATTTTTCGAGGCATACTCAAAATTTGAGCCAAACCTATGTTTTTACCTAGGTTCGGCTGATAACTCAGAGGTTCGGCTGATAATTATTCAACCGAACTTAGGCAAATATATGCTTCAAAACATTTGAGTATGCCTCGAAACAGGTTTCATTTTATGTGGACTAAATATAAAAATTAAGTGAAGTAAGTCCAAAATACATGGGCTCCACACCTGAAGTAATAATAAGGAAGTTTCCCTTAATAAATTAGGAGGTTTTATAAATTAGTAGTTCCTGACCTCTCTGATTACCAAGTTACCACTTAGGGTTACTATAAAGCATTGGGTACATTATTTATATGTCCCTACTTTTAGAACCCAACAAATATATCCTTCCCCAAAATAAATATCTCCCTACCAATTTTAGGAATTAAACTCGGAATTATTAGATTACTAAAATGCCCCCTATAAATTTCACATTAAACAAGATCGGGCACGTTTATTTCCATTTCAGTTATTCGTTTCTCTCACCAACTCACTCTTCTCTCCCTCGTTCCCATCGCTCCCACGATCTGAAACTGAATACCAAAAAACTGATATGATGGAATAAATCCACTAGCCGTTACTCAAAATCAACCATTAATACACTAGCTGTTACTCAAAATCAACCTCCCTTGAATAAATCCACTAATCTCTGATGAAGAACAGAAACTGAAAGTTAACCTAGTTTCATTTCTGTTTGAGGGTGAAAATAGTTCCTGCTGATTTCGGTAATTTCGGGTGTGTGGGTGAGAAACGAGTCTAAACCCTAAACCGATTGTTGTCTTTCATAAGAAATTTTTTCATTCATTTTCATTTTTGTAGGATGCATTTAGCACATGCATCAATCCTTTAAACCCCTAGGCGACCCTAGTGGACGAGTTATAGTCTCGTGAGGGTTTACATAGAGATCTACCCACAAAACCTACACAAAAACTTCTAAAGCCATCAATCTTCGTCCGAGGAATCCGACGACGATACACCCTCCATCTTCTCCAGGGCATACTCCGGGATTTGGAGACCATGAATTCATAGCTTGCATCGAATGCGAATGCTTCCCCTTTTCCTCCAAGTAGCGCTTTGACGACTTCATGCTACAAAAACAACACACAAACTTACTTTGTTAGTGCGGTTTAAGTTGGAAGATCAAACAACATGGATCACGTAAAAAAAGCCACAAAAATACTTACAAATTGTTCAATGGACCAGTTGAAGTTGGTAGCGTTGAAAATCGGTTTTTGGATAGCTAAATAAACAAGTATCGCATTTTCGATGACTAGGTTCCTATCATGAATTTGTTGAACACTTCTTCCATTAGGATTCCTAAAGTCTTGCCTATATTTGTTGTATACCCTAGCCCAAAGGTTTCGCATCCACCCTTACGGAGGACCCGCCTTCTAACTCGAGTTTCAGCGTACCAAGCTTTGGTGATTGCCAAATCTTCATTTGAATTAAATGATGCCATTGTGGAGGTATGAAATGAGTAGTTGTGGAGTATATGGAGTGAGAGGGGATAGATTGAGCAATTTTGGGGCAAATGGGGTCCAAGGATGAGGTCTCTATATATAGAGAAAGTCCCTAACAACTATTTTTTTTTGGAAAATGTGCAATAATCGGTCTTCTAGAAGGTCTGTAAAATCCGATTGTGTTATTATGCTAGAAGGAATCGGACTTTCATGTGACCAATGTAAACCGATTAAAGACACGTAAAAAATTTTGAATTTTCACCGACATAAATCGGTTTATAGAGCTGCATATGTGATCCGATTATAGCTTGAAAAACATCCAGGAAAATTTGCATTTCTAAGGCATGAATAATCGGATTATACGTACCCCACACATAAACCGATTCCTCTATGGAACCCAGACAATCGGTTTATGTTGACATATCGAGTAGCCCGATTTTTGGCTTGTCAGGCTAGAGCAACAACACATAATTATAATTAAAACTTTAAGTGGATTAAGTTCAACACAAAGATCATCCAAAATAACAACCTTAAACATCCCAGAAGAGTGTTAAAAACTTAAAACATCCACAAGTCTTTTAAACTTAAACTTTTAATATCTAAAACTTAAACTTAAAAACTTAAAGAACAGGAGCATCAGCAGTAGCAACACCACCGACAGCATCAAGAGCACCAGCACCAGCAGGCCCACCATCAGCAGCAGCATCTTCTGCTTCAGCCATGGCTTGAAATTGAGCCATTTCTTCCCACATATCTTCCATTTCTCCATGGAGCTCCCTCTCAGCTGAAATCATATTTCTCCTCATCCTAGTGAATCTCATGACCTCACTTAAGCTCCTCCAAAGTGCGCCTTGTCAATCAATGCGAGGCTTGTTCAAGATGGGTCTCACGCCCATAGGCAAACTTATAGGGGCTTCTTTCTGGCACTCGTTGTGGTTTCTTAAGAATGTCCTCCAAGGTGAGCTCTCGAGAGTAAAACGGTATAGGTGTGAGAAGTCCATATCTACATAAAAAAAAAAAACTAGTTAATAATCGGTACATAATTAAATATGTAATCCGATTCTGACTACAAAAGCATACAGGAATGTCAAACATTCACAATCGGTTTTATGTGATACATATATAAAACCCGAATATGAAAAAGAATCGAAGAGACAGGTCATAATCGGTAGAATTAACAAGACATAAAACCCGATTATGGGATCGCATAATTAAAATAAAAGGTACCTTAATCGGATTATTTTAAAGCACTTATAAACCGATTCTAGTGATGTATTTTCATCTTTCGTTTCAAACCCTAAAATCGGTTGATGTTAATCATCATATAAACCGATTACTATGCATGCTCTTCATGGCGAAAAACCAAAACCGGAATCGGTTTATTCGATATGTCAACATAAACCGATTTAAGGTGTAATCGAGATTTTGATTTTCAAAATCGAAGATTTAAACATGTAAATCAATTAAGAAATCAAAATCAAAGAATGGGTTGATGGAGATTTACCTTTTCCTTGGTTGGATCGAAGATCTTGGAGAAGAGGATAAAAAAAAAAAAAAATGATTAGGGTTCGAGAATTTAGAAAGATTATGATGAAAATAGAAAGTCTTTTAGAAAGAAGCTGCAGTGGTGCGAGTATAACCAAAGACCAAAGAGGGAAAAAAAGACCAAAATTTGGGTTTAGTCCGTGTTTGACACTACCGTAGAAAGACTAAATTTGGTGGAGCGTGCATTATAAGTTCGCCGATGGTGGAGCGTGCATTATAAGTTCGCCCTGGATGGTGGAGCATACATTATAAGTTCGCCGATGGAGCGAGATCCCGTTCATGTAATTGAAGAAAAAAAAAATGGGGCGGAGGTATAAAGCCCGCCCCACTAAAGAAAGAACAAAACAAAGAATGGGGAGGTGGTATAAACACCCGCCCCACTAAAGAGAAATTATTAAAAAAAAGGGGGGGGGAGGTATAGTCAACGCCTGGTGTGGAGCTTTAACTTTATGTACGCCTGTTGTGGGGCGTTAACTATACGTTCGCCTGGTGTAAAGGGGCGTTAACTATACGTTCGCTTGACTATATATTTGGGTTTGGTCTTGGTCCCAGACCAAATATATTCTGGGATATAGTCGATAGTCGGGGTTTAGTCGATAGTACGTCCCCACTACGTCTCATTCTTTTACCAAGTATTTGAGTTTAGTCGCCCGCTGTGGTTGCTCTTAGGTTTAGGTGTTTTTATGTTTTTGGATTTACTGAAAATGGTAAGGATTAGTATTTATATGAGTGTTTTAGGAATCAATGTGGGGGTAAATTAGGATTTTTGAAAAATTTGGTAGCCCATGACAATTTGGTGGAGTGGGAAGGAAATTTGATAGGCCCAAATTAAGTGTAGTAGGCCCCAATTTAGCGAGGTTTTTTAAACATAATAAATGTCCCCAGTTCTTGCGGAGCCAAACTTCTCAATAATAACAACCGGAGAACCATAAATTTGGAGGTAGCTGACTAGATCCAGATCCATGTTACATTATCATACACTAATTTACAAATGCCTTTGTTAATAATTAATTAAACCGTACTAATCATCCAGATAATATCAAATTTTCAATCTAATATCACATGATTAGCGTTGTATTTTATTTTTCCTATTAAAAAACCCCGGATTAGTAAACCATAGATCTTGATATCGATCTCTGATTTTCTTCTAGTTGCGGAAAGAGCACATGATCGTGTCAAACACTCAATCTGGCATAAGCTTCAAGATAACTAAAAAAAAATTGCACTCCGACACCCAATGCAACAGATATTACTATTCTATAACGCTCGTTATGATGGTGCAAGAGAAAGAAAATTGAAAAAAAAAATGCAGTGGACTTTAGTAGTGGGAGGCTAATTATTTAATTTGTATTACCTCCTCTAATAACCACCAATACATCCATTTACCAGTTACCTGACTTCACCGTATAACGCAGGTGGTAAAAAAAAAAAGACATGGTAAACTAGCTAATTAACCATGGGAGGCAACACAAAATGACCTTCGTAATGGAATGCAGATCACCAATTGGGAGTCTCAATGTCATTGATTGCAATCAGTTGCTTTCTACCTGTATTATGTATTATGGGCTGTTATTATTCATTTGGGCCAACATGCATGAGTTGGTGTACTTGGATGATAATTTCCTTTTCTTTTTGATAAGATTCTCAATCTTTGGTGTTTTCTTCAATGCCAAAAGAAATAATAAAAAAAAACAAAGTTGGAAGCTTTTTTTTTTTTTTTTTTTTAAAAAAAAAGAAATAGGTTTCCCTCATATCATTGATATCATAATTCCATTTTCTCCTTGAAAGAGTTGCGAATTTCAGTTACACATTCATTCCAGCTTTGGATGTTCAAGTAAATCAATAAAGCATTTAAAGTATAGTCTTTCCATGTGTGTTGTATGGCATACTTGTTATAAAAAACTGATAAATTGGCAGCCCATAGTACATTAAATCTCCGAACTAAAATGAAATCGAGTGCTGAAAAATTTATCTCAAAATTTTCTTGTTTCTAAAATCCGCGCTTATCATATATCTTTGTTCCCTTGCTACCGCATACATTCCTATCAGAAGCAGTATAGTAGGTTCAGAATTGCTTCTAAACGAGATAGTGTAACCATTTAATTCGTTGCCCATCGGCACTTGACCCACTTTTGAGCTCTAGTTGTTCCCGGGATGTGCGGTTAGCATTGAGTCCTCTTGCTTCTCCGATTTTACCTCGTATAGTCACAAAGAGTTAGTCCAATTCTGCCTTTCTTTGTCGCAGAGTCCCTCATTGATAGAATTATGTTAATTTTCGGTGTCATCGAGGTGGTTGGTTCCCTTGGATGTTGAGTTGTTATTTTAGGATTATCATCATCCTTACGAGTATAGTAAAGAACCGCATTATATTGTATCGATCTGTTTTACGATCATATAATTATTTATAAACTTGGCTATGTTGTGCCGTTGTTGTTACCTTTGTTTTGACTCTCCTTTCTAAAGGTATTGCACCTTGCTTTCCAAATAAACCAAATGATTACACTACATAGAACTTGCCATTTGACTCAGTAACAATCTCTATCTGTTGTGCAAAAGCAGTCATCAAGCCATTCATGAAAGGTTGTTGTACCGTTTGTAACATATTGTTTATCTAAATTAAAGTGCATCCAAACCTGAGTTGCAAAGTTGCACTCAAGGAAAAAGTGTAATAGAGATTCATGGCCTTCATTACAAAGCTTGCAGGTTGTATTTGTATGAGGAAGGATAGCTTCCATCCTCATATTAGTTGGCAGTATGGATTGCCGCTCTCCACACAAAATGTTTGTGAGATGGGGTGATATCCATCCCCAAATTTTGCTCAGTTTTTGGTTTCGTTGCCATTAGAATTGATTTTCTTGTACAAGGACTTCACAGAGAAATACCCTTTTTATTTAAAGACCAATGCGGTTTGTCGTCCTCATTTGTTCCCTTAATGTTTATGTTTCTTATCACTTATATTGTCCGATCATCAAAGAACTTTTTAAGTTTGTCCAAATCCCAAGTGTTTTGGGTAGTAATCAAATGGCAGACTTTTTGATATGCCATTAGTTTGATTGCTAGGTTTCTCAGAAAGGAGAGCCGTATTTGGATCCAAATATCATCCCAAATATCCACGTTTTTGCCATTCTGATTTCCCAAAACGGTATTTTTTGATTTGGTTTATGCTGTTAATAGGCCTTTCCAAATCCAATGTCTTTCCTCTTTTTGGAGGCGATATCGATGTGTAGAACATCACAATTAGGATAGTATTTAGCCTTTAGAATGGAGGCACAAAGAGAATCTGGTTGCTCTTTTAGTCTCCACCCCATTTTAGCTATCATTGCTAAGTTAAACGTTTTCATGTATTTCATCCCTAGACCCCCTTCCTCGAGATATTTACACATCACTTTCCAGTTTCTAAGGTATACCCCTTTTTTACCTTCTTTGTTTAACCCTTTTTCATTTTTTCCCCACCAATAATCTCTTTAAAGTTTAGTTATTTTGTCGCATATTTTACGGGGATCTTCAAGCAATTCATTTGGTAAATATATAGAGAGGTAGTTACATTTTTTATCATGTTGTTTTACCGCATTATTATGTTGAGATCCTTTCAAGTAAGCATTCGATTAATCGTTTTATCTCGCTAAAGGTTCAAAACACGCTATTTAGACATGTTAAACAGTGGATAGCCTAGATATTTATCTCGTTATAGGGATAGCAGAGACTCCTAAGATTTGGTATACTGCATGCGACATGAGTTTCGGTTTAGGGTTGAAAAAGACTCGATTTTGTAAGGTGTCGAGTTGTCCGTGACACTAAAATCGAGAAGCAATTAATTTCACCAAATTATGACAAGATTATTCGGTTATCTTACAAAAGAGAGACAATCATCTCGCTAGTAAGTAGGTGGCTTATTGAAGGTGCTTTATGCACAATTTTGATCCCTTTTATCAAAGCCCGATCTTGGCTTATTCCATCTTTCCCGGAAAGAGCCTCCATACAAAATATAAATAGGTATGGAGAGATTGGGTCCCCTTTGAAAGTTGAACATTGAATATCTCCGTATATCTTTTCAGATTTTTGCCAAGATTGGGGTTGCAAATTTAATTTCTCAGTTTAATAACATTATAATGCAAGCGGATGGTCATGATACATCCTTGCAACTACTATTCTTCTTCATCTTCACCGTATTAAATCTCTTATCAATCACTCAAACTAAGACCATAAATAGAGTAGCCGATTCACGAAGATCGTACTGATTAGCTTTCTTCTTCTTCCATTTTTTTATCAAAATAATAACAATGAGTTCCATCCCTTATTCCGATGATATCCTTTTGCAACAAGTCTAGCCTTGTGCCTGTCTATAGTACCATCTCGATTATATTTGATCCTGAAAACCCATTTGCAACCAACAATATTGGCCCTTCAACCGGATCTACTAGAGACCAAGTACGCATCTTGCAAAGCATTGTATTCATTAACAAGCAATTCTCCACACTTTCTTCTTTCTTTGCAAGAGATATACAAGTAGGTACTTTGGATAAAAAGGCAACATGCAACTTATGTTTAGTACCAAATAAGATTTTGGTTTATAAATGCCATTCTTGCTTCTAGTTTTCATGTTATGATCATTCATAGTGACGAGGGAATAATATCAAGAGAAAGAAAGAGAAGTGAAGTGGTTGGTGTAGAACCGGCAGAGGATGACTCAGAGAGAGGAGAATGAGACATTGGAGAAAGAGACACATCGGGAAGCTCGGGAAGCGGATGCATGATGTAAAATAGATTTATAAGGAAATGAATGCTCATCAAAAGATACATGCCTCGAAATATAAATGGTTTGAGTAACGAAGGATCAAAGCATCTCATGTTCCTGACTTAAGTTATAACCAAGAAATACATAGTGCTTACTCCTAGGTTCAAGCTTATTAGATGTATAAGGTTTAAGCCAAGGAAAACATGCACAACCAAACACCTTTAAAAGTTATAACTGAGTTTTGTGAAATAAATTCAAATGGAGTTTGAAAAGGAGATAGATTTGGTTGGTAATCCGTTAATGAGATAGTTTGTAGTTTGTAAGGCTTCAACCCGTAAATGTCAGAGGTAAACCAGCCTTGAAACAAAGAGTTCTAGTGACTTCTAGAAGATGCTTATGCTTGATTTCAAAGAACACCATTTTGTTCTAGTGTATGAGGACAGGTCATCTCATGAGTTATTCCTTTAAGAGAACAAGAATTGATATAAAAAAGAGTTGAGAAATTCTCCACCATTATCGTTCTTATTGTAATCATTGAGAATGAGAACATATTTTCAATCCTATTTATTAAAGAAACAAAAGCATTTTTGAAATCGATTTGTTGGCTAAAGGAAGAATCCAGCAATATTTAGTAAACTCATCGATTACATTAGCATAGTAAAGTACTCCAAAAGTAGAAGATGTTTGATAAGGACCCCAAAGATAAATGTCCCCATTTGTTGCTGAGCCACCATCCCCAATAATTAACAATTGGAGAACCATAAATTTGGATTTAGGTGACTAGATCTAGATCCATGTTACATTATACACTAATTTACAAATGCTGTTGCTAATAATTAGCTATAAAACGTACTAATCATCCAGATAATATCAAATCATCAATCTAATATCACATGGTTAGCGTTGTACTTTTCACGTTAAAAAACCCCAAGTTGGATTAGTAAACCTTAGATCTTGATATCGATCTCTGATTTTCTTCTAGTTGCTGTAAGTGCACTGATCGTGTCAAACACTCAAATCTGGCAAGCTTCAAGATAACAAAAAAATAATAGAGCTTCTCCATCACCCAATGCAACAGATATTACTATTTCATAACGCTCGTTATGATGGTGCAAGAGAAAGAAAATTGGAAAAAATAAAAATGCAGTGGACTTTAGCAGTGGGCGGCTAATTACTTAATTTGTATTACCTCCTCTAATAACCCACCAATACATCCATTTACCAGTTACCCGACTTCACCGTATAACGCAGGTGGTAAAAACAAAGAAGATATGGTAAACTAGCTGATTAACCATGGGAGGTAACACAAAATGACCTTAGTAACTAATGGAATGCAGATCACCAATTGGGAGTCTCAATGTCATTGATTGCTATCAGTTGCTTTCTACCTGTATTATGGGGCTGTTATTATTCATTTAGTCCAACATGGGTTGGTGTACTTGGATGATAATTTCTTCTTCTTTTTGATAAGATTCTCGATCTTAGGGGTTTTCTTCAATGCCAAAAAGAAATAATAAAAAAAGCAAAGTTGAAAGTTGAACATTGAATATCTCCGTATATCTTTTCCCGATTTTTTTTTGCGGAGATTGGGGTTGCAAATTTATTTTCTCAGTTTAATAATGCAACAGATGGTCCGCAATACATCCTTGCAACTACTATTCTTCTTCTTCATCTTCACTGTATTAATCTCTTATCAATCACTCAAACTAAGACCATAAATAGAGTAGCTGATTACGAAGATCGTACTTTACAAGTTAGCTTAATTTCCTCTTCTTTTTATTCTTCTTCTTCTTCTTCCATTTTTTTTTTTTATCAAAAAATAATAACAATGAGTTCCACAAAACTAATCGGAAAGCCAGGAAAAGCACCGGAACCACCAGGTGCATGGCCAGTCGTAGGTCACCTTCCACTCATCCGTCGTGGGAATAAACCGGCTTATGTAACTTTTGGAGAATTGGCTGACAAGTATGGACCGGCTTTCATGATCCGGATTGGTTTAAATCAAGCACTTGTGGTGAGTTCATGGGAGGTAGTAAAAGAATGTTATACTGGTACTAATGATGAAATCTTTTCTTCACGTCCTCCTACTGCAGGTCCAAGGCTCATGTGTTATGACCAGACCATGTTTGGATTTGCTCCTTATGGGGAGTATTATCGTGAACTTCGCAAGATTGCCAACCATGAGCTATCCACCACTAGGCTTCAGTTGGTACAGCATATGTGGGATTCTGAGATTACCACATCTGTTAAAGAGCTGCACGAGTTATATCTGAATAAACCGGAAGCTAGTGATAATGGTGTATTGGTAGATTTGAGAAGATGGTTTGCGAGTTTGACGTTGAACATATTTGTTAAGTTTGCTGTTGGGAGTACAACTGGTTTGGATGCTGCTGAAGGTGGTGATAATGGTAAGACAATTGTAGGACTGTACCCGAAACCGATTGGAGAATTTTTCAGGTTGATGGGTGTGTCTGCTCTTTCCGACGCTTTACCGTTTCTGAGAGGGTGGCTAGATATTGGCGGGTTTGAGAAGGAAATGAAGGTTAATGGAAAAGCACTCGACGCTATGATGGAGAAATGGTTACAAGAACATAAAACGAGGAGCAAGAGTACATCTTCGGAATCAGGTGGTGGTGAACAGGATTTCATGGCTGTGATGATGTCCATACTTCTTGGCGATAACAAAGAAATTGGGAAATCATCAAAACCTCCAGTAAACGATGATACCATAAGCAAATCCTCTAGCCTGGTAAGTAATCCTTCAATTTTTCTCGATGATTTTACTGATGGTCCGATAGAATTTAGAAATATTTAGACTTTGGATCTCAAGATTCTCGACTATACAACCATTTCTATTTTACTTTAATTAATTTTCACTTAACTCAGTTAAAATAACATACTCCCTCTGTTTCTGAAAAATAAATACTTTTTTTCCAAAAACAGAGGGAGTATTTTATTACATGTCAGAAAACGATCGACTGAAATTCTTAAAATGACATATCTTATTAATAAATTTCAGTTGCCTTGCTTAAAAATGTCATTTTAAGAATGTCAGTGGAGTGCCCATTTATTCTTAAACTAATTAATAACAATGTTCTCTGTTTCCAACCATATGGCATTGCAGGCACTAATCTTTGGTGGGACTGATGCAACAATGGTCAATTTAGTTTGGGCTATATCATTACTGCTCAATGATCAATCTAAACTCCAAAAGGCGCAAGAGGAGTTGGACAACCAAGTTGGCAAAGACAGACAAGTGCAAGAATCGGATATCAAAGATCTTCCATACATCCGAGCAATAATCAAGGAAACATTGCGTTTATACGCAGTGCCTCTGTTGCCTCCACGACAATCTACTAAGGATTGCGTCGTAGCGGGCTACTTCATCCCTGCAGGAACCCGTTTAATTGTACATAACCGGAAAATCCAACGTGACCCACAGGTATGGTCTGATCCCTTAGAGTTCCAACCGGAGAGATTTATGCCTGGTGGTGATAAGGAAGGTTTGGATGTTAGAGGTCAGAATTTCGAACTCATTCCTTTCAGCGCCGGTAGAAGGATGTGCCCTGGTGTTTCTTTTGCAACACAAGTGATGCACTTGGCACTTGCTCGGGTTATCCATGGGTTTGATATCAAAGCACCTTCGGACGCACCCATTGATATGACTGAAAATGTAGGATTTACCAATGTTAAAGCCACGCCACTTGAAGTATTACTCACCCCACGCCTCTCTTCTGATCTCTATGCTTAAGATTAGCTTTTTCTTCAAAAGCTAAAATTTCCATCAAAAAATTTGTTTTCAATTTATTTATTCCTGTTCCACAATAATTTGCTTCCGTTCGCTGTACAAGATTGTTTGTGGTTTGTTTTTTGTGACAGACAACCATGTATTTTCACACGATACCGCTGTATAATTTTCTTTTTCGTAATGAACAATACTTTCGAATTCTTAACATTAAAAATGAACCGAAAGATTTAATGAAAGATTTGGTAGATTGAATGACAGTAATCAAAATTCAAACATCCCACGTTTTGGACAGGAAAATAAAAATCTTTTCTAGTGATGGGATTGCAGATGTATATGGTACGCCAATATCTTTGACCTTGCGGATGTTGCTTGAAATCAATCATACCAAACCATTGCAAGGAGTCAAAGACCACTTATATCGGAAATGATAAGTTCACCGCAAAATTATCCCGACTAATAATCCTGCCTGAGAAAAAAAAAAGGGTGTGGGCTTCCCCTTTAACCGGCCCCTGAAGTTTGTCTTACGGGAGATTATATAGGAGAGACAGCCAAATAAAAGCAGTCGCCTCGGCTAACCACTCGTAAGTATTTTTACGCAAATCATCCTGAATGTGCTTTTTATATTTTACTAGAACGGCACGGCTAAGGCTGCACACGGTGCGGTTATGAGTAAAACCGTTCACCGAACTGCTATGTGCGGTTATACTGATTTGGAAATGCAGTAACCGACAACTCGATGAAATCGGTTCGGTTTTCTACCGCGTCTATTCGATCAGGTTTTTCAGTCGGTTACCATCGGTTTTAACCGATAATTATTTGGGAACAAAAAATGGAATGATCATTTCAATTTCACCTCTTTGATCGAAGGAAATGGGTATCGAGATATTGAAATCAACGATAAGCAGATAAGAAAATAAGATAAGATCACGATAATAATCATTCAAACAACCCTTTAACTATTATCTACCATTCATCGGATCTCTCTTTGGGTTCTTCTTCATCCTAAGCTGACATACAATCAATTGTGTAGTAATCAATACAACCCTTTGATTTATTATTAAAAGCACATCTCAATCTGATTTGATTTGATCAAAATCAATACCACATAAATCGTTAGAGAGATAAAATAGTAGAATCGATGAAAAACATAAATTTTATGATTAATAGAACAATTATAAGAAATCAACAAAATTAAAAAGAACCCAAATTTAGAAAGATCCAGGGTTGCATGTGGCCTGTGAGAGAAGATTAAGAATAAAAATCAACAAAAAAAAACAAAAAAGGAAAGAAGAAGAAGAAGATGTTGATGGCTTAGTAGTAGTGAGCATGTGAGAGAAGATTAGAAGCCTCTTAGCTGGTGTTGTAAGAAGCGAAGATGAATGAAGAAAGACGATAAAAGAGGCAAAGGCAGCGATAGAGATATTAGGGTTAGGTCTATTTAGGCTTATAAGTAACTTAGTTGGACGGCTAGGATCTAGATAAATCAGCGGTCTACATTAATCGGTTAATCGGTTCGGTTAGGTTGCGGTTATTGGTGGAAACCGTTGGCCGAACCGAAGATCTAACGGTTACCAAAATAAAAACCGTGACCGACCGTTGGATTATCGGTTCGGTGCGGTTACGGTTCGGTTTGTGCGGTTATCGGTTCGGTTTGCGGTTACGGTTCGGTTTTGTGCAGGCCTAGGCACGGCCTCCATGATAAGTAAATGAAGAATTATGTCAATTATGTGGGGCCTATGGATTTCTTCATCTACCCAATAGAGAAGGATAAGGGGTGTCTAAATTTGCTAAAACTACCAATTTACCCTCTATTAAATATAAATACTACCAATTTACTCCCATTTAATAATCGTAATAATAGGAACAAAAAACTTAAATCTAATTCATTTTCGCACCACTTCAACCTATTCTTCTTCTCCCTTTTTTTTTTGAAACAAAAACATTGTCGATTATCGACGATTCAAAAGCAATTAATCGTTTTTTTTTCTATAAAATGTTGAAACGAGTGAAGCATGCCACTAATAGGAATTATCCTAGTGAGAGTAATCCTGGAATTGTTCAACCGATTCGAAACAAACCGAAGAAAAAAACGGTTGAGGAAGACCAACCATCTTTAATCGCCCAACAAAAGGAAATTGCTTGAATCATGTACTTTTCTGCCAGCCCAATCCTCTAAATTAGGTTTGAATAACATGCACTCGCTCAAAAATCAACAAAATTGAAATCAAATTTTTCTGGGTTTACCAAAATCGGTTTACATCAATGTACTTGTGAATCGATTGCTTATTGAATACACTTTATGTTCATACCCACAAAGACCGATTATCCCGCATGTGTTTTACAGTTCGAGAAATTTGAACAACAATTGGTCGATGCTAATGCCCATATAGCCCAATCCGATTCGGTAGGGATAACTTGTTTTTAGCAACTTTTTTTTTTAGAATCGGACTACATATGTGTCCACAAAAACCGATTGTGTAGCCTTTGACTTCTTAACTGCTTACGCCATAATCGTATTACATGAGCATTTATATAAACTGATTGTTGATGTGTAATGTTAGTAATCGGTCTTTATTTGTGTATCGAGTAAACCAATTTTTGGTCGCAAAAATGCCCAATTTTTCAGTTTTTTGCTTGTTAGAAATGGATTACGTGAGCACTTATATAAAGCGATTAGTTATGTGTAATGTTGGGAATCGGTCTTTATGTGTGTATCGAGTAGACCGATTTCATACCTTGAATTCAAAAATATACATTGAATTTGGTTGTTGTTTGTCACTTATCTCCATATTCTCCGGGGGACAACATGGGTAAACAACAAAGAGCAAGCCGAAAAGAAATAAAAGAAGAAACATGACCTTCCTTGTCCTCAAAGTTTGGGACCTCGTCGAAAGGACGGTAAAAATTTGGTCGCTTCCCACCGAAGGGGCCTCGGGAGTAAACCAAAAGGGATCCGCATCAATGACCCTCCACCTCAAGTGGAGCAACATACACAAGAAGAATCGATTCTACTACACCCACTTGAAGAAGAAAGAGGTGCGAAGAAGAAGAAAGTGGTGACAAAGAAGTTGATGAAGAAGAAAGTGGTGGCATGGAAGTTAATGAATAAGAAATTAAGTGACAAGGAAGTTGGTGAAGAAGAAAGTTGATAAAGGAGGGGGAGAAGTTCAATAACAAGTGCAAGAACAAGTACAAGGAGGAGATGTTCAAGAAAGATGGTAAGAATGATGGTCAAAAGAAGAAGAAAGGGGACCACATACCAGACCCGATTGAAGATGTTTCCTTGTGGCCTACTCGATGCCGTTGACGGGTTACCGGTGATGAAGGGAAGTAGTTATGGGGGGTACAAAGAGAGTTGGGCCGTTGTCGTCTACGCCATACCATAAGTAACTACCTAAAACTTATGATATGTAAGATAAAACTTATTATCCGATTCGGTCTTTTGATTATTTACTATCGGATTTGTTTTGTTTTATGGATCACAAAGGATATCGATTCATCGTATAAGTCAAGAGCGTCAATGTGACGCCCCAATCTAATCACCTACTTAGATAATAGGATTACAACCTAATTGAAGCATCCAGAACTAGATAACTTGACTTTAAGAATCATAATTACAAAAAGTGCTAAATCTAAACCCAAACTCTCTGATATTATATATGTAGTTACGGGATTTCCCACACTACACCCCTTACCAATTTTGCTTAATTAATCCATTGAAAGATGTAAGATCAAGAATATTTATTGATTGAGTTAATGTAATGTTTACATAGGTAGATAGAATTACACTTAGAAATTAAAACACTCTTAAACTTTCTCTCTCTTAATGACCCGTTTCACAACTCAAAAAGATCTCTCCCTTTAACAGACTCATTTAGCCCTTTATATAGGGTAATACATAGTGGATGACAGACTAAGCTCCCCTTTATTTTTCGGGAATGTCTCAGAAGTGTCGCAAATGCGAGAAATATTCATTCTCG
>JAJJWW010007478.1:0-30418 GCA_023531295.1 Papaver armeniacum
CGTTCAAATCTATAGGTAATGACCCAGTTAATTGGTTGTTAAAAGAGTTAGCTCTCTCAATTTTTGAAGTTACTTAAAGAAGCTGGGATTCCACCGGTGAGCTTGTTCTGACTCAAATACAGAAATTCCAACTGTGTTAAACTTTTGATTTCAATCGGAAACGAACCAGTTAATTGATTTTGAAAAGACATAACATCGTTAAATTTGTCAAATTACCGACGGAAGGAGGGATTGAACCAGTGAGTTTGTTCATGGACAGATGCAAGGATGTTAGAGAACTTAGCTTTCCGATATCTGGAGGGATGGCACCAGTGAGCTTGTTCTGGGACATTATTAAGGTATCTAAAGACCTTAGCTTTCCAATATCTGGAGGAATGATGCCAGAAAGTTTGTTATCAAATAGGTAAAGAGTGCTCAGGCTAGTCAATTGGTTATAGAAGTGGGGATTGAACCAATGAGATTGTTTTTAGACAGTGCTAAAAGGGTAGAGAACTTAGCCTCCCGATATCTTGAGTGAATAGCACCGGAGATTTGATTTTGATGAATTGATAATATGCTCAAGTTAGTCAGATTGGATATAGAAGTTGGCACTGAACCAGTAAGATTGTTTTCGTTCAACCTCATATCAAAGAGAAAATATAAACTTCAATTTTCGAGGGATGGATCCACTAATTTGATTTTTGAGAAAGGTCGAAATATCGCAGGTTTGTAAGAAAGACTATTTCTGGTGGAATATGTCCAGAAAATTATTTGAGTGAAAACCAAGGTGGGCGAGTTTCGTAAGATTACTGATCTGGGACGGAATGGCTCCGAAGAGTTTGTTCAGGCTCAAGTCAAGACTAACCAAGTTTGAGAAAGATGAAAAGTTGAAATCATGGAGCGTACCTCGTAAACCCAAACCGGTTACATTCAGTTCAGCAACACCTCCCTCGTTGTTACAATGGATTCCATACCACTCGCATGGACATGTTGTGCTCGCAGTAGAATTCATCTTCCAAGAAGTGAGAAGAGAATGATTTTGATTTATAAGGCTTGATTTCCATTTTAGAAGAGCAGCTACTTCTTCTTCTACTGATTGTGCTTTGTGAGTTAATGAAATAGAAGAATCAGAAGCAAAGACAAAAACATTGGAAGATGAGACCAACAGTAATATTGCAAGAACTAACAACGCAGCAATGGCAACGCTTACTTGTCGTAACATTTTCAAGATATATCAGACGACGAACTGTTTTAATTTTAGATTATGTAACCAACAGGTGTTATATAATGTCATTTCTTTCTGTTTGTTGTTGCTATCAGAAACTTACTATCAAGTTGAAGATGGACTTCCATCTGTCCTTCCCCTTAAATATCTTGCTTCTTTTCTGCCCATTCAGACGTTAACAAGAGATACAAGTTTTATGATCACACTTGCAATTTTTCTTTTTGTTGACTATGATACCAATTAAGTGGCTAATAGGTGTAGGTTGAAACCTGACCCCAAAGAAATATCCCCACCAACGAACGGAGAAAAAACCTCCACCAAGAACGTTTTTGTTACTCCATTAAGTGAAGTGGGACTACTAAGAAAGTACCTAATTTATTTCCTCATATATGGTCACTGTTGTTGTCGGTTGATAAAATTCAAACACGTCACCTAATTAGAATGCACCAACTCATTTCTTTGGTATGGGTCAATTCTGTAGATCGATAACTTCAAACCTGAAATCTCTGATGCCCCAGACTATGAGAGACACGTAAAGCTGGTTTGCGATAATGTTTAGTCTTGACATGATTTGAAGTTAGCATACAAGTCACTAATTGTAATTAATGTACTGTGACTTATGACCCTACTTACAAATATACCAGACGCAAATATATCAAATGACCTTCGTCCAGAGGTTGTTTTAGGCGTTTAATACAACAACCCTTCTATTTTGAGTTATTCTTCCTCTGTCCTAGAAAGACCCAACTCTTTCCGTGACGAGGGAGTTACGGTTAAGTACTGTCCACTACAGATAAATTACACTGATTAGTTACTCTTTCTGGAGGATAACATGGAGGATAATGTAGTAGTAGAAATCCTACTACCACACTCTTTGATAACTAGCTAAATAGATTAAGAAATCATGATGAAGAACGCACATAGAAGAATTTTATTTAAGTTTAGAAATCAATACAAAGGAAAGAGATAAAACCCTAACTTGGTGAACAAATCACTTTCTCTCTCTTAAAGTTCTACCTCAACTCTCAAAAAAGATCTCTCTCAACTCTCAAAAAGATCTCTCTCTTGATACAGTAGTGACCGGTCCTATATATAAGAGTTTACATAGTGGATGACAGCTAAAAAAGCCCCCTATTTTCGGATCCGACGTGCGATGTCTTCGCGCGCTTATATTAGACCTTCTCGCACAAGCTCTTGAACTTCGCATAGCTTTCACACCTTACTCGTGATTTCGTGACGTCATTGATTCCGTCATATGTGATGTATTGTGTGCCAGATCAGCTCGCTCCTTTATTATATCATTACCTCGCATGATTCCTGTGAACGCGATATGTACCTAATTTATTTCCTAATATATGGTCACTGTTGTTGTCGGTTGATAAAATTCAAACACGTTAACAAAGAATGCACCAACTCATTTTTTTTGGTATGGGTCAATTCTGTAGATCGATAACTTCAAACTTGAAATCTCTCCCTCCACAGACTACGAGAAAGATATAAAGCTGGTTTTCAACAATGTGTAGTCTTCACATAATTTGAAGATATTATACAAGTCACCAATTGTAATGTAGTGTGATTTTTCGTATGACACTACTTAAAAATATACCAGACGCAAATACGTGAGATGACCTTCGTCCAGCAGGTTGTTTTACGCGTTTAATACAAGAACCTTTTTTTTGAGTTAATAGAAAGACCCACTCTTCCTGGAACTGAGGGAATAACAGTTAAGTAGTACCCACTACAGATTAATTTCACTGGCTAGTTACTGCAAGAACACTAAGGATTTTGAACGATATAATTAAGATGCAAGGAGTTGATGCACCAACTCTAATCGTTTACCTTAATTCAAGTAGATCCTGCAGCAGAAAGAATAAACAACCAAAATGAATATCCTTTTAAGTACATAGGACCAAGCCACTCATGATTAGTCATGACTAGTACCACAAATATTGAACATACAGTTAAAAACTCAGCACCAGTCCCTGAAAAGTGAAACATTCCATCTGTCATATTAAGTGCATGCTTACAATTCAGCTGCTTATTACGCAGATGGTCAGAATAGATTACAGTAGGTTGAGATCCTCTTTTAAAGATTGCAACAAATAACCAAGCAGCCCTTAAATAATTCTTCGTCAAATTCCGGCAAATAATCGGCCCAGGCCCTTATCCCATGTCACAATAACCATCTTCGTGGAGCCAATAACCATGGCTAAGAACTCGGGGCTGCTGGATTTAGGTCATTCACACGGTTACTAAGTATCAACCAAAAAGGATGATCTAATCGATATTCAAATGGAGGATTTTTTACAAGGTTCGATCAATGTGATCTACATCCATGGTTCTTCACTATGATTGTTGAAAATACACAAGTATTACATTTAGAATCTCCATTAATGGATATTTTGTAGAGCTCTAGATCTAGTTTTTTGGGGAAGAAGATGATAAAGAAATTAAAGTCTCTCCCTCAAAAATATGTATCTCTGAAAAAATATATCTCCCCTTTTTCTCTATCCTGTCTTTTTCTTTATATAGGGTATTACATGATAGCATTCGATAAATCGAATGTCTACATTTCTCTGAGACGATTTAATCAATAGAATTGATATAAAAGAAAGATGAATTTACAATGAGATAGAGAGTATATATACTCTCAATTGATAGAACACGACTAATTCAACTCACTCACACACACGAGCATACAACACATACATTGCACACACACAACTCTCATGCTCTCACACTCTATGTTATTACCCTCCCTCAATCTCAAGTGGGGTGTGAATCCAACTTGAGATTGTACACACAACTCTCATGCTCTCACAAACTAGCATACACTCTCTAGCCGCATCAAGTATGAGTATCAATTGGTGTTGGTTATTAAGATATAACAGTGTAGATATGGCAGGTGAACACTTCAAGAGATGTTAGAGAGACATAGATCAACAATACTAACTTAGAGAGGGTAAGCCATAAAAAGAAGCAACTACTAAGCATGTTTACCCTCAACACTAGGAGCAACCGATAAATGTAAAAATTGTTGTTGCAGACTAAATATTGCTTTGGAGAAGGAGATGAAAGAGTTGTTACAAGAGAGCGTTTTGGTGCAGACCAAAGAGGAGCAACAAGCGTATGATTAGTCAATTAAACATCATAAAGGAATGAGTTGGAGATGTTGTAGAAGTCGAAGCCTTGTCGCGTAAAGTGAACAAATGTAATATGAACACCAAATATCACCAAGTAGATGTGCCAAAGATGGAAGGAAACAACCACCCGATTAACTCAATTTTTCCACAAATACCGAATTGACAATTTGAAGCTCTCTTGACCTGTAATAGTATTACCCGATGGAATAAAATCCAATCATTGGAAGTAACTTCGTTTGTGTAACTTGAGAAACAAGATGATGTTGTAAGATATGAAAAGTAAAGCAAAGAACAAATGGACCATTATGCATCGCTTGTAGTGAGAATTTGAATAGCATCTTGGAATAATTTTCCTTGTTCGATTATTGCATTAGTGAACTCAAGCACTTATTAAAGAAGTAAAAGCACCATTGAAGATTAACTTCAACTATATTATTCAAGAACCATGTAAAATAGAAGAACAACAGGTTGCATAATGAACACATATGCAAACCGAACACCAGGTTGTATACTATGTGTATACAAGAACAACAAAGAGAACTCCTATCTGTATACCAGTACCATCACCAAATTCAATCCCAGAGCATCATCCTCGAGTTTCATCATTATGCACACAAACCAGCTCACTCATATACCACTACTATGAGGACTGTGCAAAGTAACATTGAGAGGAGGAGCTAACCGAAGCAAGATTAAGCACACAGTGGTGTAGCAAACAATCAACACACACACGTACCCCAATGTTCTACTGAATTTAGGAAGAATTGTTCTTCACTATTCAATGGAACAAAATTAAGCTTCTCCCTAGCTAACTGTTGTAGCGTAAATAGGCATGCTCGGATCGAATAGATTGAGGAATCAATACTAGTAGGATTTGATAAAATAACTAGGTAAAATTCAAACCTAATTATGATGAAAACATAATTTGAAGACAAAATTGAATGTTGCCGAGATAGTGATGTAGAGATTGGACACATAAAATCAAATTTGAAGTAAGCAAAAGATAAGATTCGAGATTACCAACATTGATTCGATTTAAACAGTTGAGGTAGAAGAATTAAGCTTCAATCAAAAACGAAATTGCAAACCTAAATTCCCAAAATCAAAAGTGATTTAAACAAAATTCCAAATCTGAGAATTATGCTTGATTCTGTTTGAAGACGTTGCAAAGAAGTATCATGATCAAATCAAACTCCACACCAAGTAATCACCAGTAGCAACTCTCCATAAGAACTCCTTGAATCTTCACCCGAATTGAAGATGATGAAGAACAACAGTAGCAGAAGAAATTGGTAAAGAATTGAAGATTTAATCAGCGGAAGATAGGATCGATGCCCCTGAGAAATTAATTTCTCAGGACTGATACCATGATAACATTCAATGAATGAATGTCTTCATGTTTAACTGAGAACGATTTGATCAATAGAATTGATATCAAAGAAAGATAAATTTTACAATGAGATACTGAGAGTATATATACTCTCAATTGTTAACACGACTAATTAAACTCACTCACACACGTGCATATAACACATACATTGCACACACACAACTCTCATGATCTCACACTCTATGTTATTACATAGTGGATGACAGCTCATATGTAGTGGGGTACAACTAAGTCTTCTCATGCTCCCGCCACGTTCTCTCAGGCTCTCATACCTTCTGTAAGCTCGCTACCTCCTAGCAATCCGCTACATTCTCGCAGGCTAAGGAAATGAATGCATCTCGCGCACTAACAAATGTGCTGTGCGATATTTTGATCCTACATTATTAGCAAAATACAGTGATATGACGCGTAATGAAAAAGCTTGGATTATTATTTCTACAAAGCATCTAACCGGTGCATACGCTTTTAGTTGTTTCGAGAGTGTCTACATCGGGGCAGCCAAAATTGGGTCAGGTAGACGTAGCTAATATGATCATAGGGTTTGTGAAAGATTCATACGAAACTTTAAAATTGAAAATACTATCCACAATCATGATTAGGAAAAGTATATTTTTATATTCCTTCATGGTAGAAGCTAATTTAGTTGGTTTCAAAAATTCAATCTCCCGATTGATTCAATCTGTGGTTGAACTCATATTCTATGTATACTCCTCATTGACTGTAAAATCACAATAGTATCCCAGAATTGTTTTAGGTTTAGACAGAATTACCCGAGAACTAATTGTATGACTTCGAATTCTAATCTTGGACACCACAAATTCCACATGAATATTAACACCTTTCAAATTCAGACAAAATTGATCCTTGAAATTCCCCTTGTTTTTTTTTTTTTTTTTATTGCCCTCGTTACCGCATCAAACACCTTTTTTGGCCGATATTGTTCGGTCTCTCATTGTGCCGTAAGAATTCTTCCTGAAAGTTGTATTTTTGTTGTACCGCATTTCATCCTAGGATGAGTCTGCATTTTTTTTTTTTTGAAGTGTTGTTTTGGGTAAGGAAGCTTTGGGAATTCTTTTGACCTATTGATTTTGTTCATGGTTTTCTCTATTTCAAACAAAACATAGTTATGGATCTGTTAATCTTCAATATCAAGATCTTTATCTTCTAATATGAGTAACAATAATGTTATGAACATTTCACGTAGTAACTTAATGGATGCCCAAGTTCCCGACTCTTCCATCGCATCATGCCATGCATTCTTTATTGTCATCCAGTAGACCTAAATATAAACATGCATCTTTGAAATGAATGTTAGATGGACAAATCCATTCATAGTCTTCATTTCGTTAAAGTTGCGTGGACCTTTTACTATGTTGAGTAACAAACGCAGGTAGAATTTCTCACCCGATGTTGGATGTGCATGATAAAGAATTCCAATCCTTCTCTTCGACTATCTTCTAGACCACTTCTTGTTGGTCAGGTCCCAGACCAATTTTTTCGTTATGCGCATTTATGTTGACCAAAAAACATTCCATGTACGCATTGAATACTTTAGCGGCAATACAACAAGACACCCAAATATATGTTATATGTCTCTACCATCTTTCTAAATTGTATACTCAATCAGTTTTCCGTCTACCTAAGCAACAAATTCTTACTCTGTAGTAGTTTAGGCCAATTATTTGTAAGATATGGTGTGCATGACTACCATCACTCTTTTTGTATATTTTGCCTCATGCAAAACAAAAAGCCATCATATATATGCTTTAATTTTTTTTTCTGAAGTTTCTTGATCCCGGTTCTTCTGGTAATCCGATAGATTCTGCAATAATGATTATTCACCTTTATACAATGGCATTCGTCATTAACCTACATGGCCGTAGCAAAGTATTTGGGGGCCCTAAAGTAAAATTGTAAAAATGGGGGCCTATATAAGAGAAATAACTTTTACTTGTGATTTCAAATGACAAAAAGAAAACACAAAGATTGATCTTCCTTCCCTTTCCCACGCCGAAGTTATCAATATTGTTGGAGAAACTATTAAATAGTGTCACATAGCTAACTCCTTAGCCTAGATCTTAATATATAAGGTGAGGAGCCACTCCCACTCATTTTCAATTGGTTTTGAGTTGGAAGCCCACACACTTTTAACATGGTATCATAGATAGGCCCGTATGAGAGTGGAATGAGAAGTATGCCCAAAGGGTTGCCCGTCCAACCGTACGAGAGGTCCACGTAGTGGCTTAATCTCCTCCGCCCTACACGTAGAGGGGAAACATGTTGGAGAAACTATTAAATAGTCCCACATAGCTAACTCCTTAGCCTAGATCTTATATATAAGGTGTCGAGCCACTCCACTCATTGCCAATTGGTTTTGAGTTGGAAGCCTACACACTTTTAACAAATACGACAGTAACACGGAGCGTCCCTTGTCAAAGACAAGGACGGGATATTCACATTTCATTGGATGATCATAGGTGAATTGAAACTTAAAAAGCGATGGTTATTCTACCAGGGGAAAAATAGAGATGTCTCCTATGTTACCCATAATACGTGGAAGTATCGACGTAATTTCATATAGAGTTTGTAATTAATTGTATCTACTATAACAATCTCAATGGATCAGATTAAAAGTCCGTTTAATCTTTTTTGTAACAAGGTTGTAGGTAAGATTTGGTCAACTTCAACTTCAATGGTTACCCGATTTGCATTATTTGCAATATCTACTTATGATTGTCAAATGGTAATATTTATTTTGATTTCATTATTTGATCTTCCTTTTTATTTTAAAAAAAAAATAAAATATTAGAGGTTGGAGCATAATAAGATGTCATAAGAGTTTGCAGATCATGATAGAAATGTTTGTTGAGTGTAATTGTGTGAAGCGTCGAGTGTGTGTGTATGATGTTAATAGTTGAAGGGTCGATATATATACTCGAGTGGTCCTTGTAAAAACTACTCCCTCCGTTCCATTTTACTTGCTTTTTTAGGGTTTTTTTTGTGTTCCAAATTAGATGATAGTTTTAGTTTTTTTCCCCAATTTTCACTAATCTACCCTTGCTTTGGAATCACATTAGAGAATTAATTCTCATGGTAATCAACACAAAAACAATTACTCTAACTTTTAAATATATCCCATGGTGGATATATACTCAATCTTGTAGATCCCAAGTGCATTACTATGGGATTGATAACTTTCCCTATATTCTAGAAACACAAAACTAGGTTATTTAACTTTTAAGTAGGAATTAATATGGGTATTATTGAAAGATTTTACTCTCTCGATATTTCTTAACATCCGTGAAAAACTCTACAACGTCAAGTAAATCGAAACGGGAGGAGTATCATTTCTTATAATCAAAATTGATTCAAACCGTATCGCGTAAATATGGATATTCTATGAATGTTACTAAAAACCCCTAACTTCAAATAAAGAAGAGAAAATAATAATGCACTCAAAAACAATAGCAAAAGACCAAATTGGTAACCTTAATAATACACAATTAATTTACTATCGAATCGTATTGGACTACTAGCGGAATAAGCCCAAAAATTGATATTTGTGACTAGGTTTCGTATGTAACTATAGCGGAAAAGATTTTAATTTGGGGTCTCGGGATATGGGGGCCCTAGGCCATCGCCTAACTGGCCTATGTTCATCGACGGCCTTGTTAACCTATACGCGTTAGCCTGCACAAACAATTTGAATTTATAGTTCTCATATATGTGATTAACTCCTCGCACGGGATGGATGAGTAATTGCACTTCAACCAACCGAGTTTGAATTTATCCTTTCTACCTCCTAAAATCAGTATCGAAACCGGTAAATAGAAAGTACACTATTCATACTGACTATTAAATCTTGATTTCTTGCATATTTTCAAGTAAAATATTAACGTGTAGGGTGCTGTGATGTTTTTTAAACCATAGTTCTCAACAAATCTGTGTCATCTATAAAATGGCTAGATTTTAATTAAAACAACTATGATCTATGAAGTAAGGCAATGGAAGAATGAAGTAGGATCATGAAAATACCTTATGATATTTGTTGCCGAGGCTTTTGTTCTTTCTAAACGCGACTTTCATTGTAGTACTCGTTCGAATAGTCGAAATTTGAAAATGGAGTTTTATAGGCAATTACTATCGGTTGGCGCTACATTGGCCTATTGCAAAAGGAAGACTTTTTTTGTAGTCTTTGGTATCTCCGTATCATTTTGTTTTGCATGCACTGTAACATTTTCTCTTTTTAGTCTCTTACTTTCCAAACAATGTTCTACAAAAGTTGTATTCTTTTCTTAAGGTTTATATTAATTCGACCTTTCACCTAAAACGCGGATTGCCGCGCCTTTTAACCATAAAGTTGTGGCTGTTGACGAAGAGTTATGTCTATTGGTTAAATTGTAACTGTAATGATCTATGTGAGTAACACAATTGAGATAGATTGAATGTCATCAGACATGCTTGAGCTTCCCTTCTTGACGGATGAGAGAGATTCCTTGAGATGAATTAGATGAGCATCGGTTTTAGAAGCAAAGAGAGTATCAAGTTTAGTCCAGATAGCAGAAGAAGTATCACAGGTCTTAACTTTATCTAGGACAGGAGCAGTGAGAGAAGACATAATCCAGCCGAGAAGAAGCTTATCTGTGCGTCTCCATGATAAGAACTGTGGGTTAGGAAGATTATTAACCACAACTGGTGGACTTTGGAGAGAACCATCAACATATTGCTCCAAATCATATCCCTGCAAATACGGTATAAACTGTGCTTTCCATAACAAATAGTTGTGACCGGTTAACTTTTCTGAAATAGCACCATGTAATCGTTCAAAAGGTGCTCGATCGACAGAAACAAATGACGTAGCAGAGAAGGAAGGCATAGAAGAAGTGGTTGAAGAAGAGATTGTGGAAGTTTGAGCAGATTGAGAAGATGAGGTATCCATGGCAGAAGAGATAAAGAAGAAAATTGATAAGGTGGTAAACTAAAACCCTAAAGAAGATGAGGTATCATGTAGGAGGCGACCTGTCTGATACCAAGACAGAATTGGGTTATGAAAGGTTTCTCAAAACGTGAGAAAACCAGAGAATAAATTGAATATATTTATATGCTTACAAGGTTTGATGTATACGTATCATACAAGACATTCCTATTGAGACTCGCACTATAAACAGAAAATACAATTTCAATAGGAAACAAAGACTAAGTTTCCTTAAACTCTAACACTTTGTTTACGTTAGGATCGAGTGACGGAGCTAGGAATTTTTTTTTTGGGGGACAATATATATAGGTATAGTAGTTTTGCCGTAAAAAGTGGCCGAAGGCCTAAATTTTTTAGGCCTTGGTATTTTCCTTCAAATGATGTCACCAAAATATCTAATAAGTTGTTAGATGTTTAGATTTATGGTTGGATTTAATATTTTGATATTTTTCACTTCTTTCCTACGTAATTTTGATATTTAAGCCAAGTTTTGTACGATAAGTACCTAATATCAGTAGTTTTTAAAGTGTATAATAAAGGATTCAAGACTCTCTATGTAATATACAAAAATATGGGGGAAAAATAGTTAAATACTTAAATTTTTCAAGCCTAAAATGGTAATTATGTAAAGCCTAATTATGTAATTAGGAAATTCTAGGAGGGACTGCTGTCCCCCTAGACTACATGTAGCTCCGTGCCTGGTTAGGATCTCTTTTCGCTAGATCCTTGGGTTCGACTTGCATGGTTCTCCAGTGAACTGGAATTTGATTATAGTGTAGGAAGGTAATCGATTAATATTAATTTGAAAAGGATCGGTGATTGGTGTAAAGATGATTTTGTGTAGCTTGGATATGGTGCAATTAATATGTCGCTTGATCACAAAAACTTTTCACAAATGTGTCTTTTCAAAAGTGACTAATGAGATTTTGGTGTCGTTTTTGATTAACTAAGATGGCATGGCAATGACATGGCAATATTTGATGATGTGTCTTTACTACAAACCAGAATTACTAATGGTGACGCCATGTGTCACTTTTGGGGTCTCTTATTATAAAGAAAGATTACCTATCCAGATTAGGTTAGTGTTAGCCTGGGAAAATCTTTTGGTTGTTGTTATGTTTTGATAATGTAGGACTCCAAAACCATATTCGCCATTTTCAACTGGAGTTAAAGATGATAGGCTGATTCCAGAGGATATATTTAAGGTTGAGGGATTTGAGGGTTGTTCTTGCAATATATTGATTGAACTCTTTGTTCAAGTTTCATATTCGTTGGTTCATATTGTTGGAATATATGGCACGTGCAATAAGAGTACGTGCATATATAAGATATCAGAAGACTAATTCAGTTCTACAGGATAACCTTCTCCTAGTCAAAGATAAAGTTTGTTATCTTAGGTTTACTCTTTCCCTGTAATCCTATAAATAGGAATCAATAAGCTACATGTAATTTATCTCAAAATCACATGAAGATCAATAATATCATTCACCCTACGGGGTTTTGTCCGTGGACGTAGGCGTTAGTGCCGAACCACGTTAATCTCTTCTTCCATTTGATTTTGGTATGTAGTTTGATTTCTTTATAATTTATTTGTGTTTATCATTGATTTAATCTTAATAATGTTTATGTAATCGGTGATATTCATCTTAGATTTGATCTACATATCAAAATCTAAGATGGTATCGAGCTGAGTAAATGCTCTCGATCCAAGCTTCCGCAATCCATTTTTTATAACTTTGTTCTTTTTCTATCTAAATATCGATCAGTTGTTCATGTTTCGGTATCAATAGAACAAAAATCGTCAATGTTTCACAATATTTTCATCTCTAATTTTGAGACCCAATATCATAGTCAAACGGGTCCAATTAAAATCAATTTTTTTTTTTTTTTAATCAGAAAGTTCATTTCTTTTATCCTTTTCAAATGAACTTATTTATATCACAATCTTTTGAAAATCCAAATGGAGTATCCTCTAATCGTAGTCCATTTTCATGATCACTAACCATTTGTTTCTTCAAATGGATTAAGGCCTCTTAGGTTGAGACGAGGCTATAGTTCTGTCAAATCCATTATTGTTGAGTTATCCTTTTTCATCAAAGACCTATTTCTCTGTCGACAGTTATGGACATTTATTACTGTCTCATTCTCATATAAGAAAGCTTCTTTTCTTGCCATTGTTCACGGCAAGATCCACGGAAAATCTCCATATTCCGTTCTTGGACTATCCTTATGAGACGGGTAATCCTCATTAATTATCTCATTAATTTTTCAGTACTCTCTTCACGCTCCTTTCAAGGAATCCATATGGATACGATATCTCAGGAATCAGGATATTTCCATTTTTGAATATCTTGTTAAATCTTTTTAATTCCGATATATTTTGCTTCCGTTTTGCGAAAGTATGTCGTCATTTCTTTGAACAAATTCATCTGAGTCCACATGGTCTTCCATGTGATGTGCTCAAATCTCCATTAACTATGTATCGCCTTCGGTTGATGGTTTTAGAAACCGAGAGATATATGCTCATATTCAAGTTTTTTGCAAAACAAAATTAAAATCTTACCATATACAAATACTATTCGTGATGGTATGATTTTCTTTTCGGTGTCTCGATTATTAAGCATCTTACACATTCAGTGCATTAAATCAGTCAATCTGACTCTCTGAAATTTCAGTCTAGGGAGTTGCAGTCGCATAAGATTGGTTTCTTAGGCTTAAGGTTTGCCTATTGGACCATTTTTTACTCACATCAACTTTGTTAGATCTTTATCCAAGATCTTATTATTCACATCTTATTCTGATATTTTTCTCGTGCATCTTTGTTATGTATGCATCAAAGATGTGTCATGTCTCAACATTTTGTTCACTATCATTCAGTTTGATCTATTGAACAATATTGTTATTTTTCATCAAAACTAAAATCAGTCGTTGATATTTTATCTTCTCTATTGGTTTTCATATATTTATGAAACCTTTCTTAGAAATATTAGGCTATTACTGCTTTGATTTGTTGTGTTGCAAACTCAACGTTTTATCAAGACAACTGCTCTTTCTCCCCATTTAGGGATACGGTGGATTTATTTTATTTCACCGATTTGAAATTTTCAGTCTTCTGTAGCATTTTTGGTTCCATTGGTGAAGTCAAGTGAAGTGTTCATAACCCCCTCCGGAAGAAGATAGCTAAAAAAAAAAAAAAACTAAAAAAAAATAATGCTAGCGTGTTATTTTTAAGAAATTTAACCATGAAGTAGGTGCGAAGATCCGGGTTACAATATCAAGTCACTCGGTAATCAAAGATCAAGCTACAAAGTTTAGAAGATTCTTTTCAAGTAGTTTTTCAAGTTGCACACTACAATCTTTTTCTCCGTGTCCAACTTGAGGGGGGGTGTTGGAATATATGGCACGTGCAATAAGAGTACGTGCATATATAAGATATCAGAAGACTAATTCAGTTCTACAGGATAACCTTCTCTAGTCAAAGATAAAGTTTGTTATCTTAGGTTTACTCTTTTCCTGTAATCCTATAAATAGGAATCAATAAGCTACATGTAATTTATCTCACACTGAAGATCAATAATATCATTCACCCTACGGGATTTTGGTATGTAGTTTGATTTCTTTATAATTTATTTGTGTTTATCATTGATTTAATCTTAATAATGTTTATGTAATCAGTGATATTCATCTTAGATTTGATCTACATATCAAAATCTAAGACGTATGAAAGGAGCTACATATAATCCCGAGGAACATCTGCATGCATTTTTTAGAACTTACTTGCGTACAAGTACTCCTAAGAAAAATGTGACAATCTTGATTCGTTATTTCGTTTGAGATAAAATCTCTGCTGCGTGCACACTGTTTCAAAAATCTGGGCAAGTTTCTCCTCGTGATCCATACTTGAGGAGTCGGAGGTGACAACCCGTTTAGACATGTTTCCCAGGCTGGACCTACTGAACGGCCGGTAGGTCTGGTGGCCTAGACGCTCCAACCCTGACACTGAGTTTAGAAAAGAAATCTAAAATCGGGTACAGTTAAAGAAATAGAATGCGGATCGAGTCATCTAGCTTTCCTTAATGGACAAGCACTCCATATTAAGGACAACTTCTAATCTGAGAGGGTACCATATATGTATATATATTCACACGATCACACACATTACTTATAATAAGCCGCATCAAGGTATGGACTCGAAGTTGAAAAGCGCAGGAAATATGGGAACGCAAACTGACAAGGTCAGATTCAATGTCAGAGGTAAAATCTTTGAAACAACTGCAACAACTCTTGCAAGTGCACCCCGAAATTCAATGTTTGGAGCTATGTTTGATGATGACTGGAATCTTCAACCAAAAGATGCTAACAAAGAAGAATACTTCATCGATAGAAACCCGGATTGTTTTTCTGCACTTCTTGATCTTTTAGGAACAGGTGAGCTTCATGTCCCTCCTAACCTATCTGAAAAATTAATATATAGGGAGGCTCTCTATTATGGTATACTTGATCAGGTCAAAGCTGCGAAGCTTTCCAAATTTGATTGCAACTGGTTAAAACTAAAGCATTCAGTTAGGGATCAAGCTCCAGGTAATTGTACTGCAATTAGAGCAAATCCTGATGGAGGTTGTGCTGTTGCTCATGGAGGCATTGTTCGTGTATATGATTGGATGCTTGAAGAACATCCTCCATTAAATCTTGATTACCAAATAGTTAATGATATTGAGTGGATTGATTCGGATAATATAGTGATGAGTGTTTGCCAAGGCCAGAACTTTAATAAGGAACTCGGAGGAATGGGCGTTTTTAGTTCATCAACCAGGGAGTTGAAGCACAGATTTCTGCTAAGCGATGGAAAAGATCAGCTCAAAGGATTTGATGCTAGAGCTTTATGTTTTAACTCTGATAGTAAGATATACACTAGTTGTGAAGGATTAAGTAACAGCGGAATTGGAGTGTGGGATCAAGTGACTGGAAAACAAATTGATTTTTTTGATGCGGAAGATGGTTTGACTTTGCGTTTCGGAAAAGCTGATAAGATTCAATGGTTGAATGGAAGAAATTGTTTATTTGTCAACAGTTGCGTCAAATATAAACGTTGCATCAATCTTTTGGATTTTAGAGATAAAAGTATAGTTTCGTCTATTACCTTTAAGTCCATGAGAAGTCCTAATGCTTGGAATCATAATGCTGTGGATGCAATTCCATTGGATGAGAGTGATTCTATTTGTGTTGTGAGTAATTATGAAGATCTGGGATTTGTTGATTTGAGAAATACCAAAGAAAGCGTTAAATGGAACCTGAATTGTGGGGGATCATGGGGCGGAAGCGAAAATCGTCATCCGAAGTTAAAATTTCATGGAGGGCAGCTTTTCTGTTCCTTGGATGATAAGATATCCGTGTATCATGGTGGTCCAGATCAATGGGTTTTAACATCAAGGCTTGCAAGAACTGAAGGTGGTTCAATTCGGGACTTCTCGATAGGTGGTGATCGGCTTTTTGCTATTCATGGTGAGGAGAATGTGCTCCATGTGTGGGAGACTCCATCTTCTCCAACTTCTCCAATTATGTGACAAATGTGGTACTGGTGAATTGGGATCTCTCTTATTCTTTTTCACATCACATTATGAACGGGACTAGGTTATTAGATAGTGCATGCAAGTCTTTTGTTCTTATTTTTTTAATCTAACAACTTCCAAAACCATATTTGCCATCTTGCATTTATCGGATGACTGCATTGTTTTGATATTTGGATTTGATGAAAACAATTTGGCTGCATATCATTATTTGAAACGGGTGCAAGTGAATGGAAAACAATTGAGTCTCCAAAACAGTTAAAAAAATATGTGTTTCTGCTATGGCATTGCACACCATTCTTGAACTTAATAATGTTTCATCTATTCCGAAAGATTCCGCACAATTCATCCATATCAGTACACCAGTGCTTCGTAGGTATTTCTACTCCTACTTGCCCCGAGCCACTAAAAGTCATATATACTCACACAGAAAGAATGTTATTGGCATTCGGTAGTGTTAACTAATAAACACTTTCGAATTTTATTGTACAACTCTGAAGTTAAGCAATCAAGTGAAGAGTGATTTTAATCCAAGTCCATAGAAGTCAATTCTCACTGATCAATAATGGGTTGTGAAGTTATGGCCGAATACACTGACTTCAAAAATTCAAATTCAAGATATTTTGAATTATTAACACTATGACCACACATACTTCGTTCAATGTCTTACGCTTTACCCAAAAAGGTTCAGTAATCAGCATAGGCATATTGCAGTCATTACTGTTGTCAATAATTTTTTGTAGTTGAGAAATTAGAAGTTGAACATTGTTGTATTAGCAGGATTTCTGCCTTGGACATTGTTATATAATCTCGTCCCTCGGAAATTCTCCAATTCTTCTCTTCGCCAGCTCAGTTTTTTGGCTACACAAAGTAAGCTCGGAATTTCAGTCTTTGGCGTCTTGAAATCTTTCGGTGTTTATTAGCTTTATGTGCTATAATAAGCTCTAGTTCTTCATGTTTCCTCAGCTTTTCCATCTGGTCTTCTCCAATCCAACTTAAGGTTTTCCTAAGTTCTTCCACAGAATCATACTTCCCTTGCAAAATGTCTCGATGCAAATTGAATAATTTGTCGGCCACCTCCAGCATAGATGGATTTTTTCCCATCATGTATTTAAAGGTGATTCTCATCAACTCATGCAGCAGAAATTGCACATGCTCAACACTGCATGGCTCTTCCATTCTATTGTAGATGCAAAAATCGCAGCGCTCTTCTGGTAGTATGAAAAAAGCTAGGATATCTGCAGCCATTTTTCTCGACTGCTTCATGCTTAACTTTCCCACAGGTAAGTCTGAGATATTCTGCGATCCCGCTCCAACAGCTTATGGAGTTTGCGACTTCCACCTGAAGTTTTACCCATCGAGAGAGAATGAGAGAGATTCCATCAGCAAAGAGCGGTATACACTCCGCAGGAAATACGATGCGATTTTCTTTAATGATCGTAGCACCAGCTTCTTCCAACTCCATATCTTCTTAACCTAAAATTCCAATCGCATGTGAAAGTATTTTTGGTTATATAGGCCCTTGAGATTACTTTTCCTAGTTGGTTTCTGATTACACCTTTCCTAGTTGAATTCCGAAAAACAACAACTTCTATATGCACGTAGTTCGGCTTTCAACAAGCACGTGTCCACTTGCTCCGAGGCTGCAGAGTTCTTTAGCAAAAGTTTTTGAAACACGCCTTTGAACACCGACATAACATTCTAAGCAATGGCAACCTTGTTTTCAAATAATCTTCCACACCGGCTTTACTTGCATAAGCGAAAGAGATCTCAAAGAGCATACAACCCCTTGGCAGCACCTGAAAATGGAGAACGGAAACTTCTAAGAAAGCAAATAAAGAAGTTTATGTTACAAAATATGGATCGCAATTACGCATCACTGTATGCAAAGATACCCCTTTCAGTTCCTATAAGTTTCTGCACTTAGTTGTAGGCTTGCAGTTCGACGAGATGGATGATCATGGTCTCAAGTCGATCAATTTGTACTAGCATAAGTTTTGTATTTCTAGTATAATTTGTCTCTCATTAGGATAGGATTCCGTTCTCCGGGTTTTTAGTTGGATTGCTAAACCAGGTGATTTCCGGTTTTAGTTCAGTTCTGTTTCCTAGTTTAAATAATTTTACTTTCTAAATTGAAGCTAGATATTCTTACTTTTTTGGGAAAAATATCGTTTGGTCCTTTTTTAGGTGGGCCCATGTCTGTTTAGTCCTTTGGTCAAACGCTTTACTCTTGTTGAAATCCATAATTATTTAAAAATATTTAAATAGACAAAAATACCCTTTATGTTAATTTATTTTTTTTGTAAGAGATTTTCCGTGCTAACAAAACAGACTTCATTCCCAGGAATGAAATCCATACAAAAAAGCTAAAAAAACAGACTTCATTCCCAGGAATGAAGTCCATACAAAAAGCTAAAAAAACAGACTTCATTCCAGGGAATGAAGTCCATACAAAAAGCTAAAAAAATGATTTCATTCCCGTGAATGAAGTCCATACAAAAAGCTAAAAAAACGGACTTCATTGGAATGAAGTCCATACAAAAAGCTAAAAAATGTAATTCATTCCCGTGAATGAAGTCCATACAAAAAGCTAAAAAGACTTCATTCCCGGAATGAAGTCCATACAAAAAAGCCTAGCAGACTTCATTCCCGTGAATGAAGTCCATACAAAAAGGCCACTAAGTTCAATGAATCTCAATTATTCTAAGATTAATTTATTTTTTTTTTTTGATATAAATAGAGGATGAACAGGACCAAGGAAGCTGGAACGTACTAATAGTACTACTGTTTTTCTCATGTTGTACGAGTGTTATATGTACTTCTGTTTACTAACCAAATGTTGTATGAGTGAAGTAGGTTTTCGTAAAGCCGCAACCACTTCTTTTCCACCATTTATACACAAAGAAAGAAGAATCGAAACACAGTATTCTTTAGCTGGTGCGGATATAGATGATGATTCTAAAGTAGCCACTAGTGCATATAAAGCCAACGAAGTTCGTAATATCTCTGACGATCCTTCTTGTTTTTCAGCTAAAATTGCTAATACAGCTAATTAAGTTACTCTGATGATACATATAAATGGGTCAACCAACGAGTACAATTAGCTAAAATCGCATCAATTAACTTAAAATAGAGAAAACGTAATATCTCACTGCATGTGGGTTTGGGTATGTTAGTTCAACCAACGAGTACAATTGAAGTAAATACGCTTGGCAGTGGTTGTGGGTGGAGAGAGATAGGTGAAATTCTATTAGAATAGAGGCATCCAACTCAAAACCAATTGACAATGAGTGGAGAGGCCCTAATAGATTATAAACCGCAGGATCTTAAATAACCAAACCATGTGGGACTAATAATCTCAACAAATTCCTTATCGACTGCATATGTCGAGGATGGTACGGTCACCTATGTAAACGATACTATTTATTGGACTACGTACAACAAAGTTGTGGCCTTTGACTTGGCTAAGGAAGAGTTTCGATCGCTGCCTGTCCCTCCTTGTATGCAAAACCGTCAGAACGAAGATCAATGTGGTCTTGTAGCACTGGGAAGGCTTTTGTGTCTTTAAATGGACAAGTTACGCATGGAAATCTGGTCGTTGATGGAAAGTAGGGACTCGAAGGAGATCTGTCGTATGGAGTGTCGACATGGAGTTCAACTGTTGCCTATCTTTGAGTTCAAGCTGAAATTTTTCTCCCCGTCTACAAGCTGAAATTTTTTGAAACGTTGCCTATCTTTGAGTTCAACTGTTAAAAATGTATACATACATGCATGATCTGGCAGCACAAATAGAAGAAGCAGTTGCAAAAGGGCATACCTTGCTTGCACTCCGTTGAGGTCATTGTTGAACTCAAAAACTAAATTAGTACCCAAACTTGACTTGCGTTAAATTAAGTCGGACTCTGAATGGAAAACACATTCATCAGATAGGTCAAACACTAATCCCACAAAAGAGGCAAGAAAAAAAATATATAGAAAGATACCCGTCGCAATAGAATCTGCTTGGCTCACAGTAAATTTCTAACAACCTCCATAGTCAAAATCAAATTCGAATTCCTAATAAAAATTGAACTCGCAAATGAAGTTGTTCTTCACAATTTCTAAGATGGAATTTTCCTTAAGAAGCTACCATAATGCATTTCTTCTAAATAGTTTGTATATACTTATCATTTCTTCATTACTTGATCTCCTGCATGCAAGAATTATTATAGGAGGCTGCAATTTTTATCAAGGAAGTTGGGTTATTGATAAATCATATCCTATTTATGACTCTTCTAAATGTCCATTCATCGGTGAAGGTTTCGATTGTCAAGGTAATGGTCGACCTGATAATTCGTACCTTAAGTACAGATGGAGCCCGAGTGGATGCGAAATACCCAGGTACTTTATTTCCAAGTTAGACCTTTTCTTCATATGTGTGTGTGCAAGAAAAGAAATTCGACCTTTTTCTTCTTCTTCTGATTCAACCTTCATTGCGAATACATATTTTATATCGTTATCATTAGTGTAGGTTTGATGGCCAAGATTTCTTAAAGAGATACGTGGGGAAATCGATCATGTTTGTGGGGGATTCAATAAGCCATAACCAATGGAGGTCATTCTCTTGTATGTTGTATACTGCTGTTTCCAATTTGAACTATATCAAAGGATCCCAAAGAGGTGGAATAAAGTATCTCAATTTCACGGTCAGTATTTTGGTAGCAACATGTAATATCCATCGGTCTCTTTCTAGCTTGGAATTGATATGAACTCTTTTTGATTGGATTTGCAGGATTACAGGGTTTCTCTAGTTTATATTCGTAATGTATTCCTTGTTGATTTAGTTGTTGAAAACACAGAACGGATTCTCAAGATTGATACCATAAGCAGCGGTGATGCATGGAAAACTGCCGACGTTACTATCTTTAACACTTGGCATTGGTGGTCACACACTGGAAAATTACAACCGTAAGAATTTGTTTTACTATATATGGATTACAGGGATTAATCTCAACAGTATTGCAGAACAAAATTACCTTAAGCAAAGAAGTAGTAAAATTTTGGGCATTTATCTTGTTGTTTCAGGTGGGACAAAATTCAGGAAGGAAACATGTGGTATAAGGATTTGGATCGCATGGTTGCTTTTGAGAAAGGTTTGACTACTTGGTCAAAGTGGGTTGACAGAAATATTAACCACCAAAATGCTCAAGTCTATTATTTAGGAATTCCTCCGGTTCATTACAGGTGAGTTTGTTTCCAAACGAATATATATGAAATATGCACGCAAATTGATATATTTACGTACACTAATTATGATTATAATCGTGTTTGTGGATCCGACTGGGTGATTTTGCAGAGGCAACGAATGGGGTTCTCCGGTGCAGAGGACAACTTGTAGAAACCAAACTACACCAATTGCTGGATCAGTTTATCCCGGGGGTCAAATTCCTGGACAACAAGTAGTTCAAAAAGTTTTAAATGAAATGACTTCGCCTGTTTACTTTTTAGACGTGACACTGTTATCTCAGTTGAGAAAAGACGGTCACCCTGGGATTTATGGTAACAAAGCGCATAAAGGGTTGGATTGTAGCCACTGGTGTAATGCTGGTGTTCCCGATACTTGGAATCATCTTTTTATGCATCAGTTGCTCTTCCAAGGAAATGATAAAGATAATATTAACCATGAAGATAGTTTAAAGGCTGCCTGATCCGGCCTACGTATCGTAATCAAGCGCCTTGCGAAACCGAGCTAGCACACCTTGGTCGAAAAAAGATTCGTCACTTGCAACTAACTCTTCTCATATAGCCTCTCATTTATTTATTTTTGGCATGCATGCGCAAATCTTGTCAGCTTTGTATGACACACAGAAGGCTGCCCTATCAGGCCAACATTGTGCCAATCATGATAACACACTCTAGGTCTTTCCTTTGGGACATTTGAAATGCTCGATCTACATTTTCACATAAAATATTAAAATTTTCTCACGAAGTTTCAAATAGATGTCAAGGGTCGGGCGTCTTTTGGTTATTGATCCAACATTGCAATCTTTCATATCTGTAAATCTAGTCTGCTCAGTGAAGCTTTTAAACTTTGTGTTCCTCTGGATCTTCTACAGTATACAAGGAAAGGAATTTTCACTGTTGCCATTTAAATTTTCTCCGCTTGATACAAAATTAAAACTTAACAAAGATGACACAGTTTGGCCTGAGGTTCCTCTTCATAACACAGCAGTATATGAACCTGAAACTGGTTGATTCCAAGCAGCAGCAATTTCAGCCTTCAAAGTATCATCTCTCTCGCAGCACTGGAAGTATTTCCAATTTCTTTTTCTATCACCATCTGAATAAGAAGTATCTAGCATTATTGGACAATGATCAGACCCCAGTTGTGGCAAATGCATAAGTTTTGCATCTGGAAAAGAAAGAACCCACTCTTCATTCGATAAAGCCCTATCCAACCTTGAACGACGAATACCAGTCCCATGAATATTACTTGACCAAGTGAATGATCTGCCTGTGTAACCCATATCCTCAAGACCATCTTCAAATATCATGTTGACATAAGGGGAATCTCTGGATGAAGAAGTAAAAGAAGTATTTGAAGAAGAAGTATGAAGAACTGCTCCTCTTAAATCATTTTCAAAAATCAGATTCAAGTCACCCATCACAACCCAAGGTTGATTTACTTGGTGACTTAAATCTCTTATATACCCCCATTGCTTCTCTTTGTTATGCGGATAGGGAGAGCCATACATGCAAGTTAAGAGCCATTCAGGCTTTGAAGGATCATCTGTGACTAGATAATTAAATATCCAAGATGAAATATCCAAGTGTCTGCTCAGTGAAGCTTTTAAACTTTGTGTTCCTCTGGATATATTACAGTATACACAAAGTTGGGTGCACTCTAAGATGTTTGTCAACAAGGGACGCTATGAAGCTGTCCCAAAGGTTTGTAGGATAAATTCAGCAAGGTCTGTATCAGGGTTATGGAGACCCGTTACATGAGTGGGACTCTAATTTATGCTTTGCCAAACATTTTCTTTTATGATATTTCCTAGGTTTAAGAGCTATTGTATTTCAATGTTTCTTTTTGCATAGTTGTTTCTTAGGCTCTACTTGTCTATTTGATTTCACAACTTATGGATGTTACAAGTTTTTTGTAATGCTTTCTACAGAGTTGCCAGTGTTTTTGCAGCAACTTTGAGCAATTTCAGCAGATATTATCACTTTTGCATCCACAAATTATGCAAGATTAGTACCGCACATTAAAAAATAATGTTAAGGCTATGAAAATTGACAACGTGTTCTATGAGTTCCATCCTCATCCGCCCCAAAACCTAGCCTAACTATACACATCTCACAATACGCAACAGTATAGGGCAATGCTATAGAAATTGTAACAATCTCCGGGTTTGGACAGTGGGCTGCAACAGCTAGCACGTGCCTTTTACTAGTATCCCTAAACAAAAGTGATAGATTTAACCAGTTTTTGTTAGTTGGGTCTACTTCTACCAGTCTAAATCTTTACGATTCTAAGAATGTATAGTTCAATACAACTGCAGAAATAAAACGATCTGACAAGAAGTAATTAAGCACATAAATCAGCTAGCAGCTGGCCTACATGGTGACCTTACCCTCTCCCTTGCAACTTACATCAATCTTGTCTAGGTTTCAGGACAATCCAAATCGTTGAGTTGGTTTGCAGACAAGGAACTGATTAGCAGAGATTTAGTGGCATCATTCAGTGACAATTTTATTCCTCGCATTTCTTTGAGAAACTATAATGCTTTTGTAACATTGTTTGCCTCAATATAATAATCCTTAATAATGGTACCATACGTAGTAGAATTTGGTCTGCGTCCTTTATTTTTCATCCCATTTATCAGTTTTTCAGCTTCAGTAGACATTCCTTATGCCATTGATCACTGTGGAGTATGATACAACGTCCGCAACTAATTCTTTGTTAGGGATTTCAAAATTCAATTGTCTTGCCTTCTCAGTGTTTCCAGCTTTGAGCATTGCACATTATATGTAACTATATCCGGAGATACTCCATAAGATTGCATCTCACTTAACATGCGCATTGATGTAGTAAGTTTTCCGGCCTTGCAAAATCCATCTAGTGGTGAATTATAGATTGTCCGGGTTTCAATCCCTGAACAGTTGAATAGCTTCGTCCAACCTACACCTCTTGCAGTATACATTTCATCGTAATATCTTATTGTTTCCTTCCACGCCTGCAAAGTCCGTCAATTAGAGAAGTGTAAGTTTTTTTGCGAAAACTAGACATGCTATTGAGGATTCTCACTGCTTCACCCACCCTACCAGAACGGCAAAGCCTGTTAATCAGAGAGCTAGAAACAATGACATTGGGTTCAATTTTCGAATCATCTAGCATTTTGGAGAACACATTCATAGCCTCATCAACTGATCCTGTTTTGCATAATGCGTCGTCTATGACCACCCCGTGAGAAACAATATTAGCCTCATCAACTGAAAGTGACTCTATCAAGATCCAAACCTCTTTTCAGAACTCTAGCAAACAAGATGAACCCATAATCAGTTTCCCTTAATTGAATGCAACAGCTAATCAATATGTTCAATGTTAAGAAACAAGGTTGGATTTTTCCAAAACCATTGATTTTCTTATACAGAGTGATTACATCTGAATAACATTCCATTTTGTATAGTGATTTCAATATATGAAAGAATGTAAGATTTGATGGCAGGGGATTAATATCCTTTTTCTTTAAATCAGGGCAACAAATTAGAACAAATGGATTGCATACTGAAAAGTGGTTTTATATGTGAATGTGGGTGAGAATAAGAACATCTTTTAATTGATCCCAGCATTATGTATTTCCTCTCATCTAAAGAATCCATAGACGGCAAACGTGGTAGCTGTTGGAAAATTGGGTTAAAAACAAGAGGATGAAAAACAGAAACAAAACAATGGTGTACCCCTGACTTCAAGGCTCTTTCGATTCTTTTAGACAATAATTCGACCTTTCCCAATGAGTTGGCGAGTACAACAGTCTCTCGAATTATGCCTTGAGGATTCAATGAAGCCCTAACACTGTAATCGAATTCAAGGATTGTACTTCCTTGACCGACCAAGAATCATGAATTGTATAAGGTTGATGATGCTATTAGAGAAGAAGAAAACAGATTGCTTTTTGATATATTATAAACGAGCAAAAGGATATGCTATTTATAGATGTTTTTGCATCTGTTGGGAATGGCGTCTCTTCATCATCAGACATGAATGGCGTCTGTTGGAATCGAAGATTCTGGATATGATTTCAACTGTCGAAACAGTTACGTAAAACCAAAAAATCTTCCGGGGGCGTTGCCCCCCTAGACCCCCACAGCCTGGATAGCACAGTTGAAAATATTCCAACATTCTCCCCCTATTTTCAAAAAACATAAAACAAAGTTAAAAAAAACTTTTAAATCGTAGTGGTGCATCATCAAGTGAGCGCCTCGTACCCGAGTGGGATCAAGCCAGCGTGGTTCAAGCACAATTGAGACTAAGCATCATCGTTGAAATCAACACATAAATGATAGGTATCTTTTGGATTTGAACCTTCACTTAGTGTAAGAAACTCAAAGCCTTATCGAGATTCTATGGTGAAAACAGTCTTGAACCAAGTATCCCTTATGATAAAACCGGAGTCTCCACACATATTGATTTCATAAATCACGTGTTATGTAGCCAAGCACGTTAATGGCCTTGTGCTTATATCCTTATTCATGAGTCTTCTTTAGAGAACGGTCTTCTTCTCTTAGGAAACGGCACGATTTCCATACTCATATAGGTAAGTCTCGAAGGTCTTTCTGCGATACACCTTTTACTAATCACAGACTCATTAAGGATTTACATCCATCCTATTTTCTTGCAAGAACCCAGCACTAATTAGAAATGGGAAGTTTTATATTAGTGCTCCATAATCTACATCCATAACTTGTTGGTACCACATTGAACCTTGTTTATATTTTTAAAAACATAGGTTGGGTTTCTGATATGGGAGATCAAACTTCTTTCACAGACCTTAGTCCCATTTCTTTACTTTTTATTGAAACCACCGAACTTGGTAGACTCTTCGTAAATGGGTCACAAATTCCTCTTTGATTCAATAAAGTTAACCGTAACCACTCCCCTCTTGGGTAGTTGCCTAACCATTTGATGTCTAAGACTTGCATGTCTTGACTTTCCATTCTAAGTATTATTTGAGACATTATAGATGGTACCTTGATTATCACAATTAATCAAGACCGCCGGAGTTGGCTTCTTCCAAAATGGAATTTCCATAAGTAGGTTCCTAAGCCATTACGCACTCCTTACATGCATCCATTAAGGCTATTAATTCGACAACATTGTTGAATCGAAAATACAAGTCAATTTCTTGGAACTCCAAGACACGGCAGCACCCCCTAATGTAAAGATCCATCCAGACGTTGATTTGGACTTGGCCTCTACATCGTTCCGATTAGCATCGCTTTACCCTTCAGTGCGGTGGGATAGCCTTGGTAATGCAAGCCAAAATTCATTGTACCTTTCAAGTAAGCCATAACTCTTGAAAGCTGCTTTCGAGTGTTCATATCTGGATTACTTGAGAAATGACATAACACTCCCACGGTTGGGCTATGTCCAGGTCTTGTGCAATGCATAGCATACATAAGACTTCCAATGACACTGGAATACTCAAGTTGTGCATGAGTACGTCCGGTGTTCTTCTTTAACTTGATAGTATAGTCTAAAGGAGTAGGTGCGGATTGTCATCAAAGTGACCATACTTCTTGAGAAATTTCTCAATATAATGAGATTGGGTTAAAGCCAACTCATTTCCCTTTCTTAGGATCTTAATTCCCAAGATTACATCAGCCTCTCTAAATCCTTCATATCAAAGTTAGAGCTAAGAAACTTCTTTGTTTCTTCCACAAGAGAATATGTCAGATCAAAAATAAGCATATCATCAACATACAAACAGAGAATTACACATCCAGAACTATCATGCTTACTATAGATACATTTATCCGCATCATTCACCACAAAATCATATGACAAAATCACTTTGTCAAACTTCTCATGCCATTGCATGGGAGCTTGCTTCAAGCCATAAAGAGATTTTACTAATTTGCAAACCTTCTTTTCTTGGCCTGGCAATATGAAACCTTCAGGTTGTTCCATATATATTTCTTCTTCCAAATCTCCATTTAGGAAGGCGGTTTTGACATCCATTTGATGAATAATTAACTTGTGAATAGAAGCAAGTTCTATTAAACAACGAATAGATGAGATGCGAGCAACGGGGAGCATATTTATCAAAGTAATCAATTCCATGTATTTGCTTATAACCCTTAGAAACTAATCTGGCTTTGAACTTATCAATGGAACCATCGGCATTCATCTTTCTCTTGAAAATCCATTTACATCCAATAGGCTTTACGCCCGGAGGTAAATCACAATATATCCAAGTACCGTTGGTCAAAAGAGAATTCTTTTCATCATTGATAGACTCTTTCCAAAAACTAGCATATTTGGAACTCATAGCCTCAAAGATAAGTTTTAGGGTCATCATCAACATGCATAACATATTTGGTAACACTAAGAATCCTATTCTTATTACCTTCTACAAGATATGTTATAAAGTTTGGACCAAAATTTTTCTTTATTCTTGCTCTCTTACTCCTTCTAGGTTCGATATCTTCTATGGGTTCAGAAGTATCCTCCATGTCTCGAGTAGGAACAGAATGATCATCATTCTCATTAGTCTATAGATTCTAGACTAGGTAACAATGAGTTCTCCATGGGTTGCATTTGAGAACTGTTCCTATTTAAGTTCTCAAAGAATTCCAAATCTACAGATTCTATAATCTCAAAAGTGTCGAGGATTAAAAATCTGTAGGTGATACTATTAAGAGAGTATCCCACAAAAGCACATTTATAAGCCCTGTTTCCCGAGTTTTGGTCTTTTTAGGATCAGGCTTTCGAACATATGCTAAGCAACCCCAGGACTTTAAGTCTCTTCAAGTTTGGTTTCCTCTTAAACCACAATTCATACGGAGAAACATTCTTCTTTTTCAAAGGAACTCTATTCAAAATATAACATGCAGACAAAATAGCTTCACCCCACAAAGAATTAGGCAAACTAGAACTTATAAGCTGCCCTCCGAGACATCCACACAATTGTACAACAACCCGCCTAATCTATTATTAAAAGTATCATTTTGCAGTTGCTACATTCAGTAGCAATAGAAAAGCTTTGCTTTCGGATTGTGACGGAGAAAGACAATGGATAGTATCCCCCTGGGAGAAGCCACTGCTGATAATAGTCAAATGTCCCTATCAACAGCTAATATAGCTATTTAACTATTCAATCTGCAATGAGTTACTGGTTCGCCTATTTAGGTGAATTGTACATCTTAGTCTGTCTTACTGCTAATGCCATCTCTTTATATGGTACTTGACAATTTTTACTTCTTGTGATTAGAAAGGTTGGCCTGATCCCCCGGCAGAGAAATGAGATTGCCGAGGAGAGGTTGAGTTGCTGGACCTAAGTCTTAAAATGTCGCATTTTGAACGTGTACTTTTGTTTTGGTACCATAAGCCGGGCCGGAAAGGTCCAAGTCTCCATCACCATGGCGTACCTACTAGCCTCGGTTCTTTACGAACTACTGCTCGTGTTCAGATCTATTTTTTATTTTATTTTACTCGATTTTTCTTTCTCCGTTATGGAAGGTAAAGATTTTGAGAAATCAACAAATTATAGACTGGAATAGAATCTAAGACTTGACTTCAAAAGTCAAATACAGGCCGATTGAATTGTTGTCTGTTGAACATTTGATTTTAGGGAACCGTGGAATTGCTACGCAGTTTGGGACATTCTATTTTGCAGAAGCCTACGCGTACTGAGAAGTGGTTTACTGCTTGCACCAAAATTCGTTCACCATCCTTTATTTGTCAGATTTCCAAATCTTGAATCCTACACAGTTTCTAATCCTGTTCGGTTTCTGTATACATGCCTTAGGTCTAACTTCCCGATACAGTTTCAACTCATCACGCTATAAATATAACAGCTCCACAGCCCTCTTAATATCCTCATCGTTTCTCTACTGTGTGTGCTTTTTCTTAACGTGTATCTTTTGTTATTTTTAATGGCTGACAAAACTCAAGCAAGCCTTCTCCTTACAAAACAACTCAAAGATCTTTTGAGAAATCCAGTTGATGGATTCTCTGCTGGGTTAGTTGATGATAAAAATATGTTTGAATGGAGTCTCAAGATTATTGGACCTTCCGGTACTTGTTATGATGGAGGATTCTTTGATGCTATCATGACGTTTCCTGCCGATTATCCCAACAGCCCTCCAACAGTAAAGTTTGTGTCAGATATGTGGCATCCTAATGTTTACGAGGATGGGAAAGTCTGCATATCTATTCTTCATGCTCCAGGTGAAGACCCGAATGGGTATGAGCTTTCGAGCGAGCGATGGATGCCAATTCATACGGTGGAAAGCATAGTTTTGAGTATTATATCGCTGCTTTCGAGTCCGAATGATGGGTCTCCTGCAAATGTTGAAGCTGCGATAGAATGGAGGTCTAAGAGAGGTGATTTTGTAAAGAGAGTTAAACGCATTGTGAGAAAATCACAAGAAGGGTGATGTGCTAGTATTCTTATTGTTGCAATGGCCCAATTCAGGAAGGTCGTGTCGTCGTATCTTTAGTCATTTAATTTTGTTAATTAGGAGTGGATGTAATTGTTTTGGGGACGTTTTTTATTTTATTTTTATTTTGTCGTAAAAATATTTAGGATTTTTTTTACATTGCTTTCATTGAACATTAGGTAGTTTTTTCATACCACATAGAAGATAATTTCATAATAGTTTGTTTGTAGAAGCAAATTTGAAAGCAAAAGAACTTTGTTACAGATTTCGGCTTCCACTTGTAGTTGCTCAAAATATATTCCGGATACTAAAACCGTTCGTGTTGTGATATATATGGTGTACCATAGACCAACCCGACATCAAATTTGACAAAGGTCCCAATGAAGAGGTCTGAAGTCTGATGGAGATACCAATCCATGGGTCTCAATCCATAGTCAGCCAAGTTGAAAACAAGAAGCACCAACCTTTAACATAAGATGCTTAACGATTAAAATG
>JAJJWW010007479.1:0-119929 GCA_023531295.1 Papaver armeniacum
TTCAACTTTCGATATAAGTCACAAAACTCCACACTTCTAGAATCAACTATTGCAAGTCTCAACACTTTCTTCGCTTCTCTCCCTAAGACCAACCACTTCTCCTTCACTTTGTGACCGAAGCAAGCACTGGAACGGCCATTTCTTGATTTAGGCCGAGGATTGTGCAGATTGATCTCTCGAATCAAAAGTACTCCCGTGTAGTACATTGTTTAGGGTTTAGGATTCGTTTCTCACCTACACACACCCAAAATTACCAAAATCGGCGAGAAACGGTTTTCACCCTTCAAACAATTGGCGACCACGGTGGGAGATTAATCTCTCGTTGCAATACCATTTCAATTTCCAATTTCAATTTCATTTTCAATCCGATCTCAAGATGGTAGTACTCAGGTCAGATCAACAACAAACCACAAAGCGCTAGCGGCGAGATTGCTCTTGGTATTAACGTTTCTTCCCGGTGGCATTAATACGCCACCTGTCAACACCGACGCGACGAAAACATTCCTTCGGGCGTTACACCTCCAGGTCACCAGAGCTAGAGCGCTGCCGCCACCCCAACGTTTCTTCGAGGGTGACACCTCCAACGGTCACGGAGCCAGCTGCTACTCCACCACGGGACGAGAGACTAGAGGAGCCAGGGGAATTCAACCTCCTCTTGCCACTCTTGATTTGATGGAAAGACAAAAGGTTCACGTAAGGCTCGGGACAGGACATGGTACGGCTCGGGAAAGAAATACCTATCTTCCTCAAGACACTAACGGAGAGGCTACCACAAGAGTCACGTCAACCCCAAATAGAGTTGACAAAGGAATACTTTTAACATCCTGCACAAGCACTTCAGCAAGACGCGCATTTATAGATGAAGAGGCTCGTGTTTCTCCTGAACGCCCAGTAGAAAAGAATCAGCAATCCAATTTCATCACACGTGAAGATCAGGAACGATTTCTCCAAAATCGAGGCAAAGAAAATCAGCAACCCTCCTGAGTTCACTGAGGCCCTCTTCCAGAAGTTGCATAATTTGCAGGGACTCAGTCCACAAAATCGTGTGATCGCAGTGATGAAACATTTATGTGAGTTTGTATTTCTCCAAGGTGCAGCGTCAAGACATATCTGCAGCCCCCAACCGCACTGTATCGGGAAGCAGCTGTTTCCAGCTAGTGAAGCCGTTCCCAAACCCCAACCTCTATTGGGAAGCTACGATTGATAGATGGAACTAGGGACTTCAACCACTTCGTTCACTTGAAGTATATCGATTTTGACGACACGGCTGATTGTGTGACCTCCAACTTCGACATGTGACTGACAAGACTCTAGTTGCAGTGGAAAATCAAACAAAAGAAGCGTATTCTTTCCCATGAGGAGAAAAATACGATTTTGCCGAGCCAACACTATTTGTGTGCCGTCTTCCCATATGTCATATCGTCTCGACCCGTTTTCGAAGTCAAGGGTTAATGGCGCCCTCGCTTGGAGTTCACTCCGGGAGCCGCTTCTACTTTCGCTCCAGAAGCCGCTCCGCTCCAGCGTTTCGCTCCGAGGAGCCGCTTCGACGTCTCACCTCCAGAAAGGCGCTCCTCTTCAGCGTTTCTCTCCAAGAGCCACTCAGCTCAGCGTTTTCTCCAGTCGACACTCCTCCCTGTCGAGGATCGTGATCGCGACCGACCAAGGTTCATAATTTTGGCCACCTTACGTGCTCATCCTGCCAAAGCTTGTGGTCGTGGGCAGTTTTACTCGCTTACACATCCAGCCAATTCCTTTGCTCTCATGGACGCCTATGCAATTCCAGCTGACCTATTTTGTTGCCATGACAATGTAGTCTCTTATGATCACAGCTGCTGCCAAGAACCGTTGCTGCTCTTGTTACCAGCCAGAGCTTCACCATAGCAACAACCGCTACAAGGGTAATTTGTACTTCTCCATATTTTAGTTTCACATGGAAGAAGTAATAGAATCACCAGTAAGGATGCAAGATGGCGATATCTTTATCATGGACAACCCACCGACCATACAAGATGGAAACATGTAAACCACACTTGGGGGCCGAGGATTTAAGCGAAATCCCTTCCTTGTCAAAGGCGTGTGCAACACTTTACGAGGCCCACGATGGATCCCAAGCCTACTCATAGGAAACAACTCGATAACCAAAGAGGAGTGCGGCCGGGAGCCTGCTCATCGTGGTCCATCCCCAACAACAATCAAAGCATTCATGAGATAACTCTCAGAGACGCGGTGAAACATTTTTCTTGAAGATACAGAGGGAGCCATGATTAACGACATAACTCTCTTCTTTGCTACCCCTTCGTTATCCGAATTTTCGTCCATGAGATGATTCCAAGAATTCCGACATCACATCCGGAAGAGTAAAATAAGCTTGTATCAAATCCCATAAGCATGGATTCAAGGTGATGCAATTAAAGTAGGCTACGATCGAGAGTCGAAGCCTCCTTCGAAGGTTTGAATGCGGTCACCACCTTACCGGTGAATGCGGTAGAAGCACATCTTCCACGAGAAAATAGGCTGTGGATAATTACACATGGGGACTACCAACATGGATGCTTTTCTACCCCCTCAACAAGGTTATTTGATTTCAACATCATCACCGGTCGAAGTTTTTACGAGCCACGTTCAACATGAAGCAAAGACGGGTACATCAAAGACTCCAAAGCACGCCACGAGATACATTCTCCACATCCGGCCACGCCATTGATCTAACAAAAGTATACTATGGACTGCTTTCACCGCATCCCATTCCATACAACAGTTCAAAAGACGGTTCAAAGGATGTCGCTGAACGAAGATCTTGAAGACTTGATAGCAAAGACATCTAGCTGTATCGCTTCTCACTGTCTATTTCACACCAAATTGTCCAGAGGATTTCGGCCATGCAAGCATCCACAGCATATCATCATCGCAATCAGAAAGTCTAGGCACCAGATAGCCTAAAGTCAAGGATGAACCAACAACGTAACCAAAATCTCTAAGATTAGCCCCTATTATAATCATTGCCGAGCATATATTTCATCCATCTATCCCAAGATCACAATGGAGTTTGCAAATTTTGAAATCCACTGGAGAGATTAGACACTCACTCATTACACATTCTGGAGAAGTCGAGCCTTATTAGTTCTCCCGGCTTGCCTTGCCATTATCTATTGGAGATTGCTTTGTTACCATTAATGCTCGCTCTACCACCGCTAACAAATGACGAAGAGGAGCAGATGCTACAGATGAAAGAACGGAGCCGGCATTTTAACTACAAAAACAGAAGAGGGTCGATACCCTTTTCACACAAACGCAGCTTTCTAGAGTTTGAACAAAATAAGGATTCCGTATTGCTCCATGAATGAGAATAGATGACAGGCGAACCACACTCATGCTTCATAGTTGAACAAGTAGTGTGACAATATATTCGCTCCATGACCGAACCAGCAGTATGCCAGCATGAGGAACACCAGTTGCTCAACCAACAAACGCTTCATGGCTTCAGCACTCCATGGTCAAGCCAACTCTCCATGGCTCCAGCACTCCGTGGTCAAGCCAACTCTCCATGGCTCCAAAGCACTAAGTGGTTAAGTTAGTGTCAACGCCCTCCAGCATTCCGTGATCCAGCCGACAAGCCTTCCAAGTGTCATTTCCGCTGCTCCACGGATCGGAAGCCGCGCGCCACCATCACCATTTGAAGCCAAAGTTCAGTGCTATCATCACCGTTTGGTAGCCAAAGTTCTGTATGCCATATTTTCACCATTCCATGGATCAAGCCGCTTCCACCAATCCATGGACCGGCCGCTTCCACTCATTCTCACCTAGCTAGCGCCATCTTAGACGATTCAAAGCGGCGCCATCTCTACCAGCCAAGGAAGCGCCATCTTGGCCGTTCAAAGCAGCCGACATCCACCGTTCCACTAATCAGGAGCCAGCCGTTCCATCTCTGCTTCTCCATGATCTAGCTAGACCAAGTGCCATCCACCGCTTCACAAACCTAGCCAACAACACCGCTCCACGGACCTAGCCAACATAGATGCTCCGCGGATCTAACCAGCAGCACCATTCCATGGATGTAGCCAAGCAAGCAGCACCGTCCATCATTCATCCATCATTCAAAGCCAACAACGCCATCTACATTTCCTAGCTCTGGCCAGCACATTCGCCGTCTCGTGGACCAAGTCTAGACTACCTCTCGCCAATTAGTAGCCAAAGTTGCGATCTTTGAGGCCAAAGACCCCATGGCCAAACCTCGCGTATATCCACTTAATATAAGTTCCTCTGAATGCCTTCTATGTTATGTTCTTCGGCTGAACTCTTAATGTTGATATGGCATGACGATTTGTGTTCACTGCAGCAGAAAGTAAAGACGAATCTCCAAGTATCAAGAATAAGATTTTTGCATAAGGTATTCAATCGAGAAAAGCATCTTGCTCTCCGGGGCAACGAACTTAAAAGAGATATGTGTCGACACATAGAATTCAGTCAATCGTCCTGACTAACTTGCAGAAGTTAGGGTTTCGCGCCTCACGCAATATACCGACCTTGCTTGTCAAAATTAAGCCTAAGAAAACTAAGTAATTAATATCGCCACGGATTAGCAAAAGTGTAACCTCGCTCGAGAATAAGAAAAATAGAGCCGCAAAGAGCAAGAAGAGGTGTGGCCATGCCCAAGGCCCGCTAGCGCCATTGACACTCCCCGACCCTATTTCCTCGACCCAATCAGTCGCCTAAACTCGCCACACTCTCACCGGAAGTATAGTCGCGCCTTATGTTTGGCCGACCCCTTTTTGGGCCAATCTGTTGCTCCGGAAATTTCCACCATACATTAAAGGCCAAACGCACCCCGTCGCGCCAACATACTAACCGAAATCCAAACGCGCCTACCATAACAACATATTGGTAGGCATGCCAACATGCCACTCTACCGCGGCAACCTCGAAACATGCCACTTCGTGGCAACCTGCCATAGATAACCACCCATGAAAATTCCTACTCCCATGACCGTTTCCACACTATGGTCTTGCCATAGTTCCTTTGGCAAAGCCATGGCGCTGATTTTGCACAAAAGTAGCGCCATGCAGCGGCCGCACGCCACGTGCACTAATTAGGTTTCGACAGGCCAAACCCTAATTTGAGCAAATTCCCTACCAAAGCCAAATAAAGTTCCCCAGAGCAATGGGATTGGCATGGCAACAGGGCCAATGTAGACACGCCACATGTGGGTCCGACTCACTGAGCCTCGCCACGCCCCCAATTCTTCCACGACGAATTCTTCACAGCGCCTTGGCCATGCCAAGCCCTAATTCTCACGGCGAATTCTTCCACGGCACCTTGGCCACGCTAAGCCCTAATTCTTCCACGAGCGCCTTGGACACGCCAAGCCCTAATTCTTCCATGACGGTCTTCCCACGGCGCAAACACTAAATTTGGCCACGGAGCCAATTTTTAGCTTTGGCCATGCCGTAACATCACCGGCATACCACTATGACGTGACTACTAGCATGCCGCTATGCCACGGCTACGCCATTGGCATGCCGCTATGCCAAGGCTACGCCACTTTGGCATGCCATTAACATGTGGATGACGCCACTTTGCTATACAACAAGATGTGGCCATAATCAATGGCCATCCTTCTTCATGAGATGCAACCCGCCCATACAAGTTCGCCACCGAACCGATGGACTTATGGCAACTCTTAGGTGACCAACCGCCTAAACCACGCCATGGCTACGCTAGGCGCCACTTGCACCATCGTGCCACGGGCATGGACAAGTCATGCCGCAATGCCACGGCGCCATTGTCGATGGCAATACAAGGTAGCCACAATCAACGGCTACCCTTATTCATAAGATGCGATTCGGCCATCAAGTTCGCCACCAAAAACCAGTAAGCTCGCGACAAGTTTTAGACGACTAGCCAAATGAGCCTAACATCACATGCTATTTACATACAAGTAAAGCCTCATCGATTTTAACTTGCCACACGTAGAAAATTGCTACATGTTTTCCACGAAACACTCGAGACATCAAAATATGTCACAAACTGGGGGATGCTCATCAATGTATTGGTCCTGGGCGTGTTTACAACATGCGGCGGCGATGCGCCTGTTACATAAGAAAGTGTCATGAAGTAGGATAATTAGTGGTGGTGAAATGTAACGGTAAACAATTCATTTCCTTCATCATGGAAGCGTAATGATGGCATGGTTACATGAATTCACTTCTCATCATGGAAGCATAACGTATGACAAAGCTTACACGTTACTCTTTTTCTTCCACCACTCAATCGTTTCCACTTCTTACGAGACCATAGGTACGTTTCACTATGACTTGTATAAATAGGTCTCACCTATTTCCACCAAAACATAGGTTTTAGCTCGAGAACAATACAACATCCTAAATCATCCGAGCAGCTTTTCATCCAGCTTCAGCGCTTTAATTTTCTGATACAAGTCACAAAACGCCCACACTTCCGTAATCAACTATTCTGGTCTCAACATTTCTTCGCTTCCCTCCCTAAGACCAACCTAATGAGTGTCAAATATTGCATATTTCTACATCTTTTATTGGCATTTAACTCATCTTTTGTGCTTAGAAATCAGATATTATCCCAAATTCTGTATTTTCTCTCGTTTTCAAGAATAAATACTTGTACTAATTAATATTGCGCTTTTAGGGTAGTAAATAAAGCTCGAGAAATTAAGGAGCCAAAAGAGCGTAAAATTGGAGACGAGCGCCTATGGAGCAAAGCCACACCACAGTGCGCACCAGTTGCAAACCCAACAAGAAGCAACCCATTTACAAAGATACGGGCTTGAGCAATCCAAGGCCCGACCCATAACCCGAGTCCAAAGCCCGTCTCATCCTGAGCCGTGATATCTGACCCATCCGCATCCAATGCTCGCTCCATCCCGCACATCAACCTCGCCGCATCCGCCTAACACCACACCTACCTACACCTCACCCATCGAACCAAACGCCTCCTTCCTCATTTCCTCTTTTCTCTCTTCCCAGACAAAACCAGAGAACCCCATTTTTCTTCTCTTCCCCCGACCAGCAGAGCCGACATCGCCACCACCATTTCTTCTCCTCTCGACACCAAGAAGATAAAGACCAAGAGTCCGCCTCGGCTTCCGCCACTCTAGCCTGTTATCTCCATCATAGCTTCTCCATACCCTAGAAGCTAGGTTAGAGATAGTTGGAGCAGGGTTTTCCAACAGCTCATTAATGGCTACCAGAGCCGAATTGGAAGAGGGGAATTGTCCTGGGCTTACATTTAATGTCATTTTAACATTAGAAAAGGGGCAAGAGGTATAAAATCGAGTTGTTCTTCATGTGAGAGGGGCAGATAATTTTTAGGTTTTTATTTTCTCGTAATTAAATTCTCGTTTCATAACTTGTATGATGTTTTAATTCATCTTGCTAGGGTGTAGATGAAACCCCGGGATTTGATGTCAAGATAATCAAATTCTCATATTGCTCTTGCTATTTGTATTGTTTAGATTATAGTTAGTTACTTAAACTAACTCCGTGATCAATGGTACCGTAAGAAGACCATTGATACTAGGGATGAGTGAGGGGAATTAGTTAACAAAGTATCCATCTGGAGGCCTTCAAGGGAAGGCACAAGAACACACCGAGAATTTGTGTTGCCTTAGCATAGATTAGAAGGTGGATTCAACCACCCTTAGTACTTTCAACCATTTTTTTACAACACCTTTTGCCTATTTGCATTTTAGATTACAATACAACTTCATCTAGTCGTATCGACATCCAAAGAAAACCATATTTTGTGTTACTCCTTTAGAAATCAGCTTTAGTGAACCATTAGAATCAACTTTACACACTCCAATCCCCGTGGATCGACTCCGTACTCTGCCCCGTGCTGCTACTCGACACCGTGCACTTGCAGTATACATTGTAGGCATCCCCTTTCCCAGCCTACCACAACCTCTTATCCTTCACTTTGTGACCGAAGCAAGCCTGGAACGACAATTTCTTGGTTTAGGCCAGATTTTCTGATTGATCTCTCTAATCAAAAGTACTCCATGCAAGACATTGTTTGGGTTTAGATTCGCTTCTCACCTACACACACCCAAAATTACCAAAATCAGCAGAAACGGTTTTCACCCTTCAAACACCAACACATATTTCGAGAAATATATGTTTGAGTTAAACTCAAACTCCAAATATCAAATGCGCATAATGTAGAAGTCTATATAGATATACGATTTAGTCTCATTAGAGATAAAAGGAATAGATTTCGAGTGATATATAAGTTTTAGTCTCCACATAACTTTTGTTGATGAAGTTCCTCCAAGCTCTCCTCAGAGATCTTCATCTTCAATCGATGAACGTCGTGAAGTCTAAAGCTCAAGTACACATTTTATACTAATCGAGACATAGCTCTAAGTAGACTAGAAATCAAGACTTATAGTTTTGATCATCTAAACTTGACAAACAAGCTTGAGATAGCAACGCTTGCGAGTTCGACCGAGCAGGGCTCTAACAGGAAACTATGTCGTTTCAAGGTAGTGCAAGTACTATTTTATTTCTCAAATTGCAAAATCTAAAGCATATGATTAAAACATGGAGACTTCAAGAATTTTTTTCAATAGCTAGAGACAAGAAGACACTCACCGATATGATTCATGAGTTGAACATACAAGAGGAAGACGGGCTTTACATCAATGATGGGCTTGGAAGAAATGACTCTTTGTGAGTTACGCTGGCGGAACATTGAAGTTATGGAGGCACGTAAATAGCAAACATGAAAGTAAACATAATTATTTTAGATGGGGTGACTCAAACACTAAATATTTTCATAGTATCGCTAGTGCAATGAGGAAGCGAAATACGATAGCCAATCTTCAAGTAGGAGGGGTTGATTGTTTCGATCAAAATGTTATAAAAGAAGAAATAAGGAATTTCTATATAAATTTGTATTCTTAATGTAAATTATGAGCCGACTCGTATGAAAATCTTTATTTCCCTAAAAGCAAAGAGGCGGACAAATCTTGGCTTGAAAGAGATTTCTGAGGAAGAAGTTTGGGAGTTATCAAGCTGTGGGATGCAATAAAGCGTCGGGTCCAGATGGTTTTACGTACCGAATTATTCAAGAGTTCAGGCGTTTTTGAAGGAGGACTTAATGAATCTTATCAAGTACTTCCATAGATACGGCTCTAATGCTCGATCGATTAGAGGTTTAATTGTTCTTCCATCACCTTAATTTCGAAGAAAGAAGATTATTATACTCCTAAAGACTTTAGAACGTTAAGTCTTATTGGTAGCGTGTATATATTATACCTAAGTCGCTTGCAGCTAGATTGAATAAGGTGATGCCCGATATTATTTGTGATTTCCAAGGTGCCTTCATTCATGACAAACAAATACTTGATGGATTGCTTATTGCGAATGAATATGTGGACAATGATTGAAGGCTATAGTCCTGTGATACTTTGCAAGATTGATACTTGAGAAATATTTTTAAACAATTTTTTCAAGAGACTGGGAAACTAAAATATCGTGATGTTGCTGGGTTATCAGGTCACTTTAATATATTTATATATTTGATTACAGTTGTCCAAGATGCAAATTCAAAGCTGAGACAATTATGCACACTCTTGTAACCTGCAATTATCTTACTAGAGTCCTGGAGACTTGGGAATATACAAATTGCCTGGCCAAAACTTTATCTTTCACTAGTGGATTAGATTTTGTCTCCAGCTCCATCCGTGTAAAGATGTGTCTGGTAAAACTAATAATTTCTCATTGATTACATGCTTGATGTGGTATATCTGGACAAACCATAATGGTTTAGTTGATAATGAGAAATTATAATTAAGAAAAAAAAAACGAGTACTATTCTAGCAAGAGCAAAGTCAACGACGATGACTCTATTAAAACACCTTCCTTACAGAGATTGGCTACAATCTCTTCACCACATCCAGCTTCATCTTGGGTGATTCCACCTAAGGACTGGACTAAGATAAATATTAATGGTGCTTGAAACTCAAATTCTTCGCATGGAAGAATTGGTTTCATCTTTAGATATTCAAAACATCAATTTTCATATGCTCAATCAACTTACTAGGTAAGTTTCTCTGCCGAAGAAACAGAGTCGAGCAACCAGAAATGCTTTGATGGTAGTTTAGGAGAAAAGGCTTGATCAAATCACCATCGAGAGTGATGCCTTATCTATTTTGGAGCAAATAAATATGAAGACCTTCTTGGAAGATCAACAAATCCTCAATATCCACTCTTATGTATTTATTTATCGTGTTGCCAATGAGCCAATTTCCACTCTTATTTATCGGAGTATTTATTTATCGTGTTGCCAATGAGCCACTGGCAACACGACCCATTTATCTCCCGCTTTCTCCATTTAAGGAGGATAAGGTTGGTTATAACCACACAGGAGTACACACTCTATAACTCACTCCGACCTCCGTCTCTTATTTCCCCCAAACTCAAAACCCTAAAATTACCTGGATCAGTTGCTGAAGTTAAATGCAGTGGAACCACAGTCGCATTACGATTTCTTCTTGTTATACAAAATTAAAACTTCATTTCTTTATTTAGGGTTTATTCGGTAAGATTTAGGGCTTGCTTGTCTCTGGCTGCTTTGACTGGTGATGCAGCGACACCAACTGGTGTTAGAGGAAGGGGTTCAACAGATGGTGGTGCTACAGGAAGAGGTTCAACGGGTGGTGGACCTAGTGGTGCTGCTAGAACTATATTCCATATATGTAGCTTTAACAGCTATGGGTAATTCTATGTGCCTAGATTCTTTCACAAATGATTGTAATCAATTTTATGGGTAGGGATGTTTTTTTTTGTTAGGCATAGATATGTGTATCATAAAAGGATGAATCTTTTGGATAATGGGTGCTTATGGCTTTTAGTATATTTTTCATGTCTTAAAATCTTTTCTGTTCACTCTTTAAATTGTTATGAATTACAATTGAATTATAAATATAGAGTGATTTGTTGGGATGTTGTGCTATATGTTACTAGGACTATGTATAGAGACTGGGAGTTTGTTCTGTTATTGGTCTTGCCTACCTTTAACTTTGCCTAAATATAAATGTTATAAGTTATGTCTTCTGTTTTCGTGTTTGTTCTTGAAAATGAGATTGGTTCAAGAGATTGACAGTCTGATTTAGACTTGAAATTTAGTTAATTTGCTTGTTGTGTGAATTATAAGATCAATTGGCATGGATACAGAGCATGAACTGTATTAATTGATGTGTATATCATGAAGAGGGTGACATCGACTTTTGTTTGTTGTGTCATTGTGTGTGTCATGAAAAAATTGATATCACCTTCTTTCTTTTTGTAACATGAACTATATGGTTGGAGACTATGTTATCGAGGTGAATTAACTATTGATTGCATACCAAATAGTTCGTGTGAATTTGTTTCTCTTTGTACTTAATCATATGAAAATTGTGCAGGCACTAATTGGGTGCATAAACATTCCTAATGGGAAGTCTCATCTCAAATGATACAGAGCATTAGGTCACATAAGGCTCTAGAGTGGGCTTCCCAATTAGGATGCCTAGAAGTTTTCCTGAAGGCAGCCCAAGAGATGTGATAGCAAAGCACTTTACAACTCATAAGGAGCTTTTATGTGCAATGATACTGGACAAAAGGAAATTTTTTGCAAGAGTAACCTTATTCATTTCATTTTCTTAATTAGGTGAGTTCTTTTGTTACCTAGCTTGATGTTCTTTCTGTTATTAATATGTTAATTAGAATTTTTGGTAATTTATACTTGTTTGTTTAGGTTCTTTGGATCAAGTCCCATGAAGTAAACTAAGATTTAGTTGTATGTTGGAATGTGAATAGGTGGAACTATATTGATCTTGAGTATTTTGATTTGGTCTATTTCTTCTTGTAGTTTTATCTCTAGTCATGGCATGGGTAAGTACTACGCATGGTACATTGTACGTCTATACAGCTTAGATGCACATGCAGTAACATAAAACTACTTTACAGATGGAAATCACTAGTTAAGTTCACCAATGATCATTCTCCGAGCTGTTATCTTAGGCTGTTCTCACTCCTAAAATCATATACATTAGCCGGTTCACAGGCTCAAACTGATGTGTTGCTCATTTAGTGTAGAAGTTCCTTTCTAATTTCGAGTCTGGCTTTTGTGTTGATTAGAGTCTTGTTTTTTCGCTTATGCGTCAGTTAATATGCTGAATTTTTTTCAGTGTCTAACGGGCTGTTTCCTGAACAGTTGGTACCTCTTCTTCTTTTGAGTTTTGAGAGATTCCCAGTTTATACATATGGTTTTCCATCCTTTGTTCCAGTTGAAGTTATCATAAAGAATCACTTTGGTATTCTCAGTGGATGTTCTTTGATGACTAATGACAATGAGCGAGGCAGACTCCAACATAAAAAGAAAAGATTAGCATATATGGTTATTAATCTGTCTCTATGTCTATTTGATCAGAGAAACACAATCCAGGTTTAACTTTATATAACTGTTTGCAGGTACAAATTTGGGGAGGAAAGCAATTTATGTCTCAGCTAGATTTCGGAGGAAGTTCAAGAATTGTGATAGCAGCATTCATCACAGGATAAAAGCTAAGCATTACCTGGCAGACCAACATGTACCGAGATTCCACTTCTAAATATGCTGTAGTTAATTCATTACAAGAGAATTCAGTTCTGAGGCTACAGGTATCCATCTTGAACGTCTACAGTTTGCTTCTGAACATTTTTTGGATATTTAGAAGCAAAAGCACAGGTTGATTTCATAGTTATACATGTATTACGTTTCTTTGTGCTGCATTGGTATCTTTCTGAATAAACGCTTTTTGTAAATAGTTGTGAACGACTGTTGTTGTATCCATGTTATGAAATGTCAAAAGGTATATCTCATGGGTTGTGAAACCATTCAGTTGTCAGTTAATTTTTGTCTATTTTGATAGAATTTTTCTCTGTTAGGAATAGTTTTGACCAACCTTGCTGTTGATCTGATGTGTTTTGCAATATACATGGTTGATTACGAGTAAACGTAATTGAATAAGTGTCAGATTTCGTTTTGAACCAATTTCAGTAGGAACTTGCTCCTGATTCTGCAAGATGTAAATTACAGAACCAAGTTTGTATGCCAACTATTTTTAGCCAAGCTGCAGTCTTCTCATTTTACCCAAAATGTCTTTAGTTTACCAGTTCAGAGAATAATTACGGCAAGCTAAGAATTTACTGCAATAAATTTAAGCAAAAGATATTGCTGGCTACATGACGTGTGAAAATTACTGCAGTCTACCAAAACTTTACTGCAAACATGACCCATAAAACAGTTTAACTAGTCCCAGCTGTTTTCACTAGTGTACTCATGACGTGTGAAAATTACTGCAGTCTACCAAAACTTTGTGTGATTTCTGGCTGCCAAACTAGAATACATTTTTTAGTTCGCAGCAATATAATAAATTACGGAATACTAGTACAAGAAAGAGTATTAACTTTTGAGTTTAATATTCAATTGGTACCAAATTTATTTCATAAAACCATTCTCAAACTTTACAATTGTAAAAAGGGAAGAATGTACAGGTCAGACGTATTAACAAACTACCCTAACTAATGAAAAAAGAATGCAATCTAGACAGACCCCTAACTAATAAAGAAAGAGCAAGAAAAAGCTCGCCTGGTAGGCATACCAAGAACTACTCCAACTCTTTCAAACTGATAACGATCATAAAGATGCGGCTAGCCAAAAATCCACGAACTACTCTTTCAAACTGATAACGATCGGCTAGCCAAAATTCCACGAGGAGGAACGCAGCTGGTAGGCATCACAAGAACTACCCAACTCTTTCAAACTGATAATGATCACAAAGATGCGACTAGCCAAAATCCACGATAGCCTCCTTATAAAAACGCAGGTGGTGCATAGCAAGAACTACCCCAACTCTTTCAGACTGATAACGATCACCAAGATGCTGACTAGCTAAAAAATCCAATGATAAACCTCCTTACAAAATCACCACTCACCAGCAGCATCTAAAAAGTTCCAAACTTCCAGTATTGCAGTAAGTTACTGGGAACAATGTTAGTCATCAGACTTACTTTCATCATCTTCAAACTTCATTTCATCGTCTTCAAACTTAGTTTCTGTTTTGGGGTTCCATCCCTTCCATCTGTGGTGGCTTTAACAACTGCGCTCCTGCTAAAGTCTCAAAGTGGTGATTATTTTGGCTCAGCATAATGTTATCTGAGTGTCCATGGTTATTTTTTTTGGCTATTAAGAAGACTATACCGGTCAGTGACTGGAGGGGGTATATACTGTTCGACGCATCTAAATCCGAACTGCCATAAGATGGTTGCTGCTTCCATTTCATGCAGTTCTCATCAATGGAGCCCTGAAAACCTTGCTCATGATGAATCATATTATTCGTCGTAAAGTTTTGTAAATTCAGAGTACTGTCTATACTATGATAATTTGGGAGAAGATCAGCAGTCATGTAGTTCGTCTTTAGATCACCTCCAGGATAAGGTTGGTTACGCCGATTGTAGGCTGCTCTGGGAATATAATCTTGGCCATTCAGAAACATTTGCTGCTCCATCAGTCCTGGCAGACTGTTCATATACTGATCTCTCATCTGGGACTGATGAGGTACATAACCAGTTTTTGTCACAAACTTAGAATAATCTGTCCGAACTGCCATTGCTTAGTAAAGGTTCAATTGTATTGCGCGTTGGTCTCCTAGTTGACCATCCTGCATACCGTGATTTTGAAATTTATTTGAGTACTGGATAAGTTCTCCGCCATGCAATAAATGTGCCAAGTGCGATTCTGGTTGATTCATAGGTGTATTCAGATTACATGCAGGATAGCCTTGTGATTTTCTATAACTCTGGCGATATTTCTGTGATACAGAATAATATGTAAATAATAAATTAGGTAGAAGATAAGCGCGCAAACATATCCTGTGAACTAAACCTACCTTAAAAGGAAAATCAAACATAACTAAGGACATACCTGAAGGTGGCTAGCAACATTTTCTCTTTTAAGATCGGGAACATTCATTAGCTCGAGAATTTTCTTTGGAACAGCCTCTACATTATCAAGTAATCAAAGCACGAAGTATTCAGCGTCAATTCCAAAAATGAAACAAAAGACTCCCCCTAAGGTACAATGCCAAAATATGAAAGATAAAGGTAAGAATTGTACTTTCAATTCCAAGCTTTTCTATGACTGCGTCAAATTTCCGATTGAGTTCGTCAGTCCAGACAATTCTTGTTTTCTTTGCCACAGACATGCCACTGGTATCCACAACCTTGTCAATTGCCTCCCCATTTTTCCTCTTTCCTCCTCAAGGATTTGCTGTATCCTAAAGCTACACCAAAATCTGATGTTTCTGTTGATTTGTGGTGGCATTCACATTCACACGAGTGTTCTACTCTCATCTTTCGGATGATCACATGCTTAAATATGAGTTCTATGTCATTTCTTTCAATCGGCTTAATTAAGCAATCACATGCTCCTTCAGTGAGACACTTGATGACAATATTATTGTCGTCCTCGCTTGACATCATCACTGCATATTGTATTCTAGTTAAAGACAAAGCTATGAAGATAAACCGAAACATATATGATATTATAGTTTGATTTATGTATAATGGACTGATACTTACTGACCACAGGTATATCCATTTCTGCTAACATGTGTTTAAGCAGCTCCAAACCATCCATATTGGCCATATGTACACTACTCAAAACAATATCAAATTTGTTTCGAGCAGCTTTTAGGGTAGACAATACGTTCTCAGCTTGAAGCTGAGAATACGTGGTAACTGAAATACCATACAAATAAAACCAGTTATTATGTGTCCAACTCATATAAACATAGAACAATTAGTAAGGTTGATTACCTTGATAGAGAAGTTCTTTAAGCAACTTTTCAATATGTCGAAGAAACGAAACATAGAACAAGTACGTACTAAGGTTATTACCTTGATAGAGAAGTTCTTTAAGCAACTTCTCAATATGTTGAAGAAACTCAGGATCATCATCAATAACCAAAACCCGAACACCTTCCGAAACTTCTCTGGTAGCCCTTCATTGGTAGGGTGTTCTTTCTTCACCACTTCATGTTGTTGTGTTTCTTTCTTGTTCACTTCAGGTTGTGTTTCTTGTGAACTTTCTTCTAAACCTCTACTCATTATTCTTCAATATATATATATCTAAAAACAATTTTAAAAAATCAGAAAAAAAAAAACGATGGTTATTTACAATTCAGGACTAAAAATAATCAGGATTTGTTTACTCTTTAATATAGATCTAAGTCTCCTCGGATTCCATGTAACACCAGGAGAAGAAAATTTTTGAAAACTAGCAGTTCCTTTACGAAGGAATCTCTGAGACAATGGTACTCTTAAAGTTTTTACCTCTGAAAATACCAAATTTACTGCTTTATAGTTGCCCCTTTTACCGCGCAAGTAAAAAAAAAATCTCCTTTTTTGTCAATTAGATATACAAGAATCCCTTAAAAAGGGAATTTTGTTTTTGGTAAACCGACTTATGATAGGTTTCCTAAAACAAGAAAATACCCGCATAAAGAAGGGTAGGGTGCTAATTATAGTGCTTGCTTGGGGTGCAAGTATAGAACATTTCCTACTATATATATAACTGGATTTCTCTGTACAATAGAGAGGCCGGTTTGTGCATTGTAATAACAGAAGAATAATAGAGGTTCAAAGAGAGGTTGTCAATGGCGATGAAGAGAACAACAATTGGAGGAAAAGGGTCATCTCTTACTTCATCATCTGTTTATTTCATTGCAAATGGAGTCAGTCAGGTAAACATCGATTCATCGATACTGAAAATTAATATCTTCATCAGAATCACTACCTCTTTCAGAAAAACCACTGCTCAATATCTCAAACCCTGTTAGAAACTTAACAGCAATTGAAGCACGTGCATGTCTTGTTGTTCTTGTAAACAAACTTATCATCACCAAAACTGAATTCGTTCTGTTCTTCCCATTCTCATTACTGATACCCTGAATGGAGAAGGGGGCCGTTTGCACTAGAATCTCTTGATTTTGGTTCTGCACTAGGGTTTTTAGATTCCTTATGTAAGGTAAATGGTAAAAGAATTGAAGATGTAGGGGTGACTGATGAGGAAATAACTGTTTTAGAGGAATCTTGTTATGCATTAGATGGAATTTCTGCACTTTTAGATTGTTGTTCGTCTTCTTTGAGTACTGTTGCCGACGCTGTCGCGGCGTTATCTTGTGAGGCGTCCAATGCTGATGTATCTGTATTGATTAATTTTTGGATTCTGGTGACGGGTTTTGGATAAAGATATGGTTGCTGTTGCTAGTGATTTTAAGGTTTTACTTACTGATCCAAATTGGTTGGCAAAAATGGTTCTAAGGCTGTGTCTGAGATACCAGAGGTGCAAGGGAGTTTAAGGGAGATTGTTAAGCTGGTACACTCAACAATGCGCATGAAATTGAATAGTAGTGTGGGAATTGATAAGGATGGTAAACTGAGTAATGTGAGGGGTGGGAAACAATTGGTAAACACAATGAAGTCTTTGTCTTCGGCGCTGATATATCTTGGCGAGAGCAGTTTGTGTCGAGCGGAACTAGTGGCAAGATATCAAGATGTCGATATACATTCCGAGCTGTTGGAGATGTCTGGTACTTTAAAAGATGTTAGGAATAATATTTCAACTGAAGAGAATTCTCTTGGATTATTTCACGAGATAAATAGATTAGTGGCTACAGTTCGAAACATTATTGCTTGGGAAGGAGCATTGGCGATACTTTCACTTGACACTATGGAGTTAAAAGAGAAAGCTCGAGAGGTCAAGGTTGTGCCTTCAAGTGTTGAAACCAAAAAAAGGAACGCAAATGCAGAAAAAAAGAGCCAAAAGCAAAAGAAGTTTGTTTTGGGTAAGGGAACTGCTGTTATTAAACAGCTCCTTAAGAACCGGTTGAATAGTGAAGGTGGGTATACAATTGAGAGTCTGGCAGTATTGAATGAATGGGTACGAGATCTTTGTTTGTTTTTCGAACCGAAAGATCCAGAACTTGACACATTCTTGAAGAAATTGAAAGAGATCGTCGAAGGTAATGAGTCTAGAAGACTTCCCAAGTTTCCCAAGGGGACTCGGGATTTTGGAGAAGAGAAATATGCCATTAGAGACAAAGCTCTGAAAATCATTGAGGGGGTGTTTAAAAAGCATGGAGCGACAGGCCTAAGAACTCCAGTTTTTGAATTGAGAGAAACTCTCATGGGAAAATATGGCGAGGACTCAAAACTGGTTTATGACCTTGCTGACCAGGGTGGTGAGCGATGTTCCCTGAGATATGACCTCACCGTTCCATTTGCTAGATATGTTGCTATGAACGGTATTACATCACTCAAAAGGTACCAAATTGATCCGGTATATCGAAGAGAAAACACATCCAAGGGCCGCCATCGCGAATTTTACCAATGCGACTTTGATATTGCTGGTGATCAATATGAAACAATGGCACCTGACTTCGAGGTTATTAAAGTTTTGACCGAACTACTGGATGAGTTAAACATTGGCAAGTATGAGATCAAATTGAGTCACAGAAAGTTGCTGGATGGAATGTTGGAAATTTGTGGAGTTCCGCCAGAAAAGTTCAGAACAATCTGCTCAAGCATAGATAAGCTCGATAAGAAATCCTTTGAGCAGGTCAAAATGAAATGGTGGAAGAGAAGGGCTTAACTGCTGAAGTTGCAGATAAAATTGGTACTCTCGTACAGAAACGTGGGCCTCCTTTGGAGTTGCTGTCTGAGTTGAAACAGGACATCCAGTTCGGATCTAGTCTTGCGCTGAAGGATGCACTGAAGGATTTAGAGATTCTTTTCGAAGCATTAGAACAATCAGAATGCATACACAGAGTGGTTTTTGACTTGCGTCTTGCAAGAGGTCTTGACTATTATACCGGGGTTATATTTGAAGCTATTTATTTAGGCAGTACACAGGTTGGTTCCATCGCAGCTGGAGGGCGTTATGACAATCTTGTAGGAATGTTTTGTAATAGGCAAGTCCCAGCAGTTGGTGTCAGCCTCGGAATCGAGAGAGTCTATGACATAATGGAAGACCAGCAGCAGCTTGAGAAGGATGGTAACCAGTCGATTCGGGCTACAGAAACAGAGGTTTTGGTTAGTATTTGTGAAGAGGGTACTCTGGGGCAAGCTGCTAACCTAGTTAATAAACTGTGGGGTGCTAACATAAAAGCAGAATTCATGGTCCACAAAAAACTAACGAAACATACCGATCGAGCTAAAAAGTCTAGGATCCCGTTGATGGTGATTGTTGGTGATCAAGAAAGAAGTGCCAACCAAGTTATAATTAAAGACATGCAATCCAACAAGGAGGATTTGGTTGACAGGGATAGTGTTGTCAAGGAAGTGCAGAGGCGGTTGAACCCAACAGAGAGGATTTGGTCAACCTGTGCTATGCAGCGGGCGATGATGATTTTTGTTTGCTCGTGCGTTTTTTGTTTATCATTTTTAGCTTATTTGTATTGACTTTTTAGATGCAGTTAATTTCTTTTTAGATGTATTGACTTTTTAGATACTGTTTGGTAACCATAATTTATTTTAATGGATTATCAGCCCATAATCCATTATATAGCTCATAATTGATTATGTATGTGTTTGGTAACTATTATAATAACGATTATTTTAATCATAATTAAAAGAATTCATTATTTTCGGAAATAGAAAAAAGCTGTTTAAAAATTATTATTTCTTTAATAAAGATGAGTTTCGTTTTTTCTTCTTATTTTCTCTAAACTATCAAGAGAACAATAAGCGACTTAGAAAAAAATCTTAGATCATAATCAGTTATTTGTGAAAACTTATTATAAAAATAATTATACTAAAACCATTTATTTATTTATTTAGATAATCATAAATTTTACCAAACAAAGCCTATCTGAGTGAATTTGCAACGAATAGCAGAAGATGAGAAGATTAATAATCAAAAAAGATAAGTTGAGATGAATGAGGAATCTGAATATCGAGATTCTTATTTTATACCTTGAAAATTTTACTCAATCACTTGACATCATAAAAATATTTAGAAAAAATATCTAGTTGAATCCCTAGAATTAAATGAAGGGGTATTTTGAGGTGTTTACTAATTTTACGTAGTAGACAGGAATAGGTTGAAGGAATCGAAAGCTCATTTTGCTCGTGCGTGTTTTGTTTGTTATTTTTAATGATTCGCACTCAGCGAGGTGCGATTGGATGCGATTAATCGGAGCTCAAATACTCTTTGATGCTGCATCAGTGTCAATATATATCCGAGCCGTTTTTTTTTTGTTTGAAACCTAATATAGGGGCTTCACCCATTATCCTAATATCTATTTAGCTGGTTAGAGGGTGTCCTAAAGTTATTTAAAAATTCTAAATTGCCCTTTCATCTATTTAAACTAGTAGGGACACATGTGCGATGCACATGCTTGAATTTTACTCATCCAACAATACTAAATTTGAAAGTCATGAAAAGAATTTCCTAAAGAAAATTTACTATTCTTATTTGTACTCGTTACGTAGATAATTGAAAGAGCTTTTCAAATATATATATTTTACAAAAATCCGGTGTATATTTTGAAAGATATTAAGTTTTTAAAATTTTTGATCTATTTTTAAAACAATGGAGGGCTGGTATTTCAAGAAAGAAAGAAGCGGCATCAACTTTTTGACATACCCACTTGAGGAGATCAACACTCGTGCCGGTGATGTTCTTATTTTTGGTCAAGCTAATGGGAAACATGCGTGTGTTGACCTTTATCGGGGTCTCACCATTAGTAGGCATTGGACATGGGTCTTTCCAGTTGGGCAAGCAGCATTGAGGGCTGCTTCAGGTAAGATAGCGAAGCATGAGAAAGCATGTATCGATAATGGGCATGCTTTTATCCCCTTTGCCTTTGATACTTTTGGGTACCTGGCTCCAGAGGCTGTTGGACTTCTCACGAGAGTTCAGAAGGTCATGCACATTAATGTCATGACCCCGGGCTTGAGAGAGTTTGTTTTTAAAATGATAGGATTTGCAATTCAAAAAGGCCTTGCGGCGCAGCTTGTTGCTCGCTTGCCTGCTATGTAATTTGGAATTAAATTCGAGATAAACTTAATTTTTTTATGGTATTTATATAAATATGTAAAAAATGGGGACAACTAAGTAATTTAGGGAGTCTCCTACCAAAAAGAGCTCTTTTCTTTATATTAGTACTAGTAAGGACACATGTGCGATGCACATGCTTGAATTTTACTCATCCAACAATACTAAATTTGAAAGTCATGAAATTTTTTTCCTAGACAAAAACTTACTATTCTTATTTGTACTCGTTGCGTAGATAATTGAAAGAGCTTTTCAAATATATAAATTTTACAAAAATCCGATGTATATTTTGAAAGATATTAAGTTTTTAAAATTTTTGATCTATTTTTAAAACAATGGTATTTATGTAAATATCTAAAAAAAATGGGGACAATTAAGTAATTTAGGGGGTCTCCTACCAAAAAGAGCTCTTTTCTTTATATTAGTATAAGATAAGATATATTAGTATAAGATTAAACCTAATCTATATAAAAAAAAATCAAATCAATTTTTCTTTCATCTCTTCTCCTAATCAATAGGAGTGATCGTGATAGAAAACAAGCCAAAAAAAATTGATAACCTCAATCAAGAAAACCAAGATGTTCTGAATTCCTCAACCGCACCCGATGGTTTTGTGATGTTTGATTCGACATGAACTCATATATTTTTTTCATGTTTAATGTTTGAAACGATTTGTATCGAAATAAGTAAAAGATTAGGTTTGGAACCAATTAGGTTAGGTATATACAATTTGATAACCTTAATTTTGTTCTCTCGAAGTCATTCAGTTAAAACTAGAACTCCTAACAAGAAATAAAAAATAAATAAAAGTATGTGTAATTATAGTTATGTTTCTAACCATAAATATTTCTCTAACAATATATATATTGTTTTATTACTTAGACACCCTAGTATTTGAATCACTAACTAAGGCTTCCGTATAATTATGAATAAAAAAAAATAATCATATTCTTGGGGCTTGAAAAGCCTTGGTTTTTTTGGGGCTGCATAGGGTCATGAAATAGTAATAGTGAACATCCCCTATCCAAATATTTTACATAATGACTAATATGCCCTCCATTTGATTTAAAATAATAAACTTGATTAACATCACTCATCATGATTAGTGATTCAATTAAGACTAATTCAGTTACTTAAGTGATGAAGATGAAAATCAAAATAACAAAAAAAATCAAAGGGAAGAGAAGAAGAAAAAAAAGAGGAAAAAAAATTGGTGAAAAAATTGGAAATGTGGGATTCAAACAAGACTTTTGATGTAGGTGAATCCTCATCCTCAAAATACGATAACATACTAATACCCATCAACTACAATCAGTTCTTTGCTGATTTTTCCGAAAGTCATGAAATTTTTTCTCAAACTCAACATAACCATTATGAACCTTACTATGATTTCGAAAGACCAACCCAATAAGAAGAAGAAATCGAAGAAACAAGTGCTCAAGATAACCAGGTATACCTCTAATCTAACTCCAATTTCAGTTTTGAAGGTTAAAGTTGCAAGAAGTTTCCATTTTTTCCTTCTGAAAACCCTAGGTTTCTAGCCGCCAGGTCCAATCACGGCTGGGAAACCATGAACTCCTAGCCGTTATTATGTTTAACGGCCATGAGTTGATGAACTCCCGGCCGTTATCAAAAACTTACAGATGGAACAAAAAAAAATTCTGGCCGTAACACCAAATTTATGGTCAGGTTTTTCCTACGTGCATGGGAAATATTAAATGTTATTTAATACCGTCGGCGGAGGCTGGATTTCCTGGACGTAAACATTAAATGTTATTTAATGTTGTCAGCATCGGTTGGGATACCCATATGTAACTATTATAACGCCCTGATTACCTGGACGTTTTTTTTTACTGCTCGTTTTCTAGGTCGTAAGCTGAATCATCCAAACATTCTCATATTATATGCCAATTTACGGCATGGAACTCCTGGACGTAAATTCGTTTACGATTTGGATTTTTCTTGTCGACCCAGCCATGTAGTTTATGACGGCTAGATTTCCATTGTCGACCCACCCGTATACTGTATGACAGCTGGATTTCCCTTGTCGACCTAACCCCTTCTGTGTTTTAAAAAAAAAAACTGACAAATGATGTGGCATATTTTATTTTATTATAGATTGTCCCGTACATTCTGGTGGAAGACCAATAGGTGGTTATGGAAGACCAACCCCCACATGTGCGGTTTCCGAGGACACAAGTGATCACTATGAAAACAACTATGAGTGGAAATATAAGGATGATGCAAAGAAGCGGGCTCGATCTTAAGGGTTGAAAAAGATGTGCATAATAGTCCAGAATAAAAAAGTTACAGACACCACCTTTCAAATGGTTTGCGAGTGTAGTGGAAAGTATGAGAGTCATTGGGAAAAGAGTAGTGAGTATAAACCAAAAATCACGAGGAAGAATGGACATCATAATACGAAGAAGTATAAATGCCCTTTTAAGCTTCAATCAATTGTGCGGAGTCCTGCTGGGATTCAAGAGAGGTAAGGACCGCGACTGTACCTTAATCAGTGGGAGACGCACTCAACTTAATTCCTATCTAAAGTTAATTGGTAGTTGGCTAGTGTCAGTAGGGTCTTAATACAATTTGGTGCTCAATCTGGACTAGGTCTCGGGGGTTTTCTGCTGTTGTGGTTTCCTCGTTAACAAAACTTATGATGTCTGTGTTATTTCTTTTCCGCATTATATTGTTTATATTTATAATTGAAATATCACAAGTTGTGCGTTAATCAATCATAGTAGATACATTCGACCTAGTTTGTTGGATACGACTTGATTGATTCTTGGACATTGGTCTTTGATACCATCCAAGAAATCTCTTTGGAATTAGGTTCACGGATTCAATTTTGTAAACGTTCCAATTGCTAGAGAGAGATATAAATCCAGATAATATTCCTTGATTGAGTTGAATGATCCTGTCGTATGCGTCAAAAATAATTCACTTTCTCGCTCAACTAAATTTAAATGAAGTATGTGGTAAGAAAGAGTTTTTTCCCACAGAGAGGTCTTGGGTTGTCAATATGTTTCGGTTTCTTATGGCAAACAAGGGGGATTTTATGTAACCAAACTAAAATAAAAGTAAATAAAGAAATAAAGAAGCAAATCAAATAAGATGAGAATATTGGTTAAGGATTTCATTTTCAGTCACAAACATGTTCTTGTCTTAATAACTAGAATTGATATTTAATCTCTCATTATCAAAGGTCCTAGGATATCTTGATCGCAAGAATATACCGCAAATCTCCTCTATCATCAACAAACACATTAAAATATGCGAATATGAATTCTATCTAAGAGAACAACCTAACGTGTAAAAGCACTCAACACCCATTTAATCTCTTCCATTTTCTTTCCTTGAATCTCTCGACCGATCTCTCATAGCTGCTCTCGGACACAATAGCAGCAACGACTGCCTTCTCTCCGTTTCAGTCAGACAGCTGAGGAATAAAAACTGATGATAAGAAGAAATAATTTCTTCTCGTATTTTTAGATCATGTGTAAAAATAAAAATTGATATAGGCACCCATCTTTCGGATGTAGGCCACCACCAGTGACAACATTTTCCATTCTAATGCCGGTTCTGCGAAACTAACAATTTAGCTCAGTTAACAAAATCCACAACTCTGAAACGCTTCAAATGCTCGCAGCTTCTTCATACGATGTCGGAATGATCTCATTCTTTCGCACTGGCTTCGTCTTTTTGTTGTCTCCAGGATGATGAGAATAAATATTGGATTTGATCTAGTTCCACTTCCTTTTTTCTCCAATAACTCCTTTGCACCTGATAAGCTCAAAAGTAAACATAAGATACAAAATCTACAAGAAAAGTAGCAAAGAAAGCATAAACAATAGATAATAATTAACGTGTTTACAACGCCTATCATTGAACTCTCGGAGTTGTATTGAGTTTGTCCATACATATTGCCTAAGAAAAAGTTGGTGGTGTACTTTGGTACCCCCCGCGTTTTCACAAAGTCTGTTATGCTTAAGATTAGATACTTCCTAAACACCCCCAAGATCTTCACACAGAAAATAGAAAATATGCGGAATTTAAACAAGAACACAAAAAATTATAGTACTGGTTCGGCAATGTGACTACTCCACTGCAGTACTTCTTATTGAATGCTTAGAGATTAGGCAAACTATTTCTTCACACATCTCTAACAATTCAGACTTGGATAAAATAACCAAAGGGTTATCACCTATATTTATAGGCCTATGAATAATCTAAAATCCGCCTAGAAATAGAATTCCTAAATAGAGAACTAATTCCTAATAGAAATCAGATTCCTAAAATAACTTGCAAACTGATTTAGGAAATCAGTTTGGTCTTTCATAAAGTAAGGTGTTTCCTAAATCGAGCCAATAACTAACAAATTCAGTACTCTCATTGGTATTATTTCTGAACATGATTCCAAAACATGGATTTTCTTGAAGAACAAGCCAAAGTGAAATCGATAATTCTTTCACTCGAAGCTAAACTTAAATATAATGCCTTGGAGATGATCAACTCGACGAGTAAGAACACTACTCTACGTTGCGATAGTGAATCCAAGGAAACTACCATGAATACAGTCTCTGTACAAAGCGATAAGTTGGTAAAAGTAAAAACACCTGCTGATCATGAAATGCTAACAAAATAGCAGTCAGAAACTGATGAAAAAAAGTACTATTACTTTGATAGGAGATGATCGATTAAATTTCTCGACTAGAGAAAAATTGTGTCTCCAGGAGGAAAGGTTCTATACAAGACGAGTATGATAAAACTACCTATTTTGATTTCATTTAAACCGAGAAAGTGAGTTATTCTTGGAACACTAAAGGACATGTTGAAAGAAAGTGTAAGTTGATGTTAGAAAACTCTCAGTTTGATCGTCTTCAAAACACCTTGGATTTAATTCTGAAGGGTGTGACTGATATTCGGATGTCTAAACCTCTCGGGGTGAAATCACATTTAAGCAAATCTGCTTCTAGGAATGTTGGTACTTCATGGTCCACGAATATTCGAACAAGTCAAAAAGGTAGTATGCAAAATCTGTTCAAGAAGAACTAAGTGAAACCTTCATAGATATGGGTTCGTAAGGATCCTCATACGCCTCCTGAGAAAGCTGATGTTTTGAATAATAAAATGATTCAACAAGCTAACATAAATTTGATCATTACAGGATATAAGGATCTTATGGATAAACTGTCATATTCATCGAGGAAAAACAATCTCATGTAAGGATTATAACCGTGTCTCTTATTATGATGACAGAAATTTCTATGATCATTTATCACGTTCCAAAAGGATTTTCTTGGCAAAAGAAAAAAAAAAGTAAAAACAGTTAACTGCAGCATAATTCCTCCCGTGAGCATATGGCTCACCCTTGTGCAAAATAGGCACAGGTTTTGGAACCTTATCCATGAAAATTCTGCTGGATAAGGATTATTGTGTGACAAGTGTACTATTTATCTCAAGTAGTATTTAGATGTGATGAGCTATAATCTTATTCATATTGCAACCTTTTCATATCCTCTATCATAATTTCAATCAGACACAAATGTTAAGAGTTCTTGTTGAGACAAGCTCTAAAAAGGTAAAGCATTTCTGATAAAAATCTTCACATGAATAATAATTCTCTTGTGCTCTAAACTCATGTTTATTGAGCTAAGAATGCATTGATATTCAAAGAAGAATATTTTTCATATAAAAAGAAGAAAATTGTAGTATTGAAAATTATTATGTGCCCTCTAAAAGACTGTTTTCTACCCTAGAAAGTTTGTGTTTAAAACTTATTAGGAATGACAGGTCCCGTACCATGAGTAAGTACACGTACTTCTATTATGGTCGTACGAAAACCCTAATGTCTAGATAGGTCACGAACCGACCGCTATCCTGGAGAATACCTTTTACAAACTCTTTAATAAACCTTTGTTAGAGCACTGCTCGGTCGAACTCGCATGCGTTGCTATCTCAAGCATGTTTGTCAATGTTAGTGATCAAAACATTAATTCTTGATTTCTAGCATATTTATAGATGCCTCGGATTAGGACATAGATTGTGTAGTTGAGCTTAGACTTCACGGCGTTCATCATTTGAAGACGCAGAACTACTAAGGGGAGCTTGTGGAACTTCATCGACAAAAGGTATGTGGAGACTGAAACTCATCTATCACTTGGAAAGTCTATTCTACTCTATCTCCTATATTGAGACATAAGTCGTATTACGATATAGTTTTCTATATACACATTTGAGATTTCGAGATGAGTTTATCCCGCTTACATATTTCTCGAAATATGTGTTGGCAAGCTTTTCGCCGACCAAGTTCATCTTATATCATGTGAAAATTTCCGAGTAACATCTTACATGGTTTGTGTGATACAATCATTTGGTGTTGTCTTGGAATGTTTAGATTATGATTATTTCAATAACTTGAAAATTCCTTTGATGCTAATAGTATGTGAAAAACGACTATTGTCATCCTCTAAGAAAGTTTCAATGATTGAAATAAGAGTTTAAAACACTTAACCATTATTGGATATTTCATGTTTTGCACTCTTGCACATATGTAATCCATGTCCGGGAACCATAGTATGCGCACCTGTTTGCGTCCCTGTTGGTTTGAGAAATCTAGGAACCTAAGTATGCGTACCGGTTTGCGTACTGGCGTACATGTTCATGTCCGAGAATTTCTGCTGGGATTGAAAGTTCGCGTACCCGTTTGCGTACTGGCGAAACCCAATCTTAGTCCAGGTATTTCAAGTATGCGTACACGTTTGCATACTTGAAGGTTAAAGTTCTAAAATCGGTTATGAACATGAACATAAACATTTATATAATAAGAAATGCAATCTTTGCAAACCGTGGCTATAATGTTCATGATTGATTCGAATGAATCAAACCGATTTTGCTTCAATTGTGTTCTTGTATAATTCTATGAGAATATAGCAATCGGACAACTCTTTAACTAGTTTCATTTGAGTCATTTAAACTAGTTATGGTTAAGATGAATAAGGTTGATATGAGAGTAATCATATGGCTAACCTCGGTTAACTATTTGTGAACCAACATGGTGTACACGTTTGGGTACGGTTACATAAACCTAAATGAGGGTACATTTCATTTGTGTGTAACAAGCTAAGTTCGATCTAACGGTTGAAAGATATTAGCTTGGTTGAATCGGGATTTTCATCTAACGGTGAATATTGAATGCTTTGTTACCAAGGTAACTTGGATTGCAAACCCTGATTTGAAAACTATATAAAGGAGAACTCAAGTAACTGGGAAAACTAATCCCCACACCTCATGTGTGTTACTAGTTGCATAAACTAGAGTCGATTCTCCTTTAACCTTAGGTTTCTATCGAGACCTTGTAGGTTAACGACTTGAAAGACTTCATTGGGATTGTGAATCCAGACCCAACTATCTTCTTTGTAGTTGCGTGTTCTGATCTTGCCCGATTCTATCGTATTGAGTACAATTGAAATAATTGACTCGAGATTAATTTCTCGGATAGGCAAGATAAAAGTAATCACAAACATCTTCGTCTCATCGTTTGTGATTCCACAATATCTTGTTTCGCTAGTAGATTAAGATTATTGTGAGGTGATTGATAATACTAGGTTGTTCTTCGGGAATATAAGTACGGTTTATCAATTGGTTCCTGTTCACCTTGATTTATCAAAAGACAGAACAAAAACTCTTGGGTATTTCTGTGGGAGACGGATTTATTCAATCTATAGACTTTTATGTGTGAGACAGATTTGTTTATCAAGTCTCCGACTTTGGGTCGTAGCAACTCTTGGTTGTGGGTGAGATCAACTAAGGGAATCAACTGCGTAGTATCCTGCTTGGATCGAGACGTAAGGAACGCAAGCTGTACCTTGAATCAATGTGAGATTGATTAGGGTTCAACTACAGTCCAGTCCGAAGTTAATTGGTAGTAGGATAGAGTATGTAGCGGCTTAATACAGTGTGGTGTTCAAACTGGACTAGGTCCCGGGGTTTTTCTGCATTTGCGGTTTTCCTCGTTGACAAAATTCTGGTGTCTGTGTTATTTCTTTTCCGCATTATATTTTGTTATATAATTGAAATATCACAGGGTGTGCGTAAAGTTCAATCAACTAGAATATTTGGGTTGTTGATTTAAATTAATTGACACTTGAACATTGGTCTTTGGTACCGTTCAAGTTACTCCTCTTATATTCAATCGGGATCGCAGATTTCTATTTGCTGATTGCGGATTGAATTAAGAGTTAGAGATATTAAACTCTTTGATATACTTTTCTCTCGATTGAGTCTGAATGTCTAGTTGATTCTCTTGAAAGTATATTGGAGTAAGTCCTCTCAGATTGCCAAACGAATTGTTGGGTGTGGTTGTTAGACCCCCCGCATTTTCAATTGGTATCAGAGCAGGCAAACACATTAAAGACCTTATAAGTTTGTGTTTGTAGCGATCTGATATGGACAAAAATGCTATCTCTATAAACGTACCACCAGTCTTCGATGACTCAAATTACTTGTGGTGGAAAATTGCTATGCGTGCATTTCTTCAAGCGCGTGATTTTCAATCATGGGTTTATGTAGTTAATGGATATAATGCTCCCGTTGTGGCAATAGGAAATGCGACCGTTCTAAAGGATATTGGTGCATATGACGTTGCCGAGATACTTGCTACAAAGCAAAACTCTGACGGTTTGAATGTCATCATACGTGCCATTACCCCAAATCTTCAGCACCATGTGACTACGTGCACTCGGTCTAAAGATGCTTGGGATATCCTAGAAACCGTATTTGAAGGGAATACCAGTGAAAAGGAAGTTAGGATTCAAAAACTAAATTCTTATTAGGAAAACCTTCGTATGGCAGATGAAGATTCATTTGATGAGTTTAATCACAAAGCGTCTGAAATCGTTAATGCATCATTTGCATTGGGTAAGACTATTCCTGAAAAGTACATTGTGATGAAAATTCTCAGATCGCTGTCATCTAGATATGATTCTAAGAAGCATGCCATCGTTGAAGGAAATAACCTTGATGCTCTCTCCGAAATACGCTGGTTGGAAAGCTAAAGATCTTTGATCATGAGCATACATCCAAAATCGGAAAGGATGTTTCCTTCAAAGTACAAAAGAACACTAAATTACTTGACAAAAGTAAAGGTGTTTTATGTCTCGAGGATAATCTTTCGGAGGTGATTCATCGAGATGAAGATCTTGACAAGTCAGTCTCTTTGATCACAAGACAGTTTAGAAATCTCTTATTGAAGAGAAGTAAACGGTTTTCCAGAGACAAACCTAGGTCATCGATTTAAACCTCACAATCGCATTCCTCCTAAAAACAGGGGATGCCGGCGAGGATATGCCGAGTGCTTTAAGTGTAAAGTTTTGGTTATTTTGCAAATGAGTGTCCAAATCGTAGAAAATACACTGGGAACAAAGGTCTTGCTACAACTCTTGATGAAATGTCTGATCACTATGATTCCAATGAAGACGAAAAATCAAGTGTTGCGCTTTTTTGTAAAGATTGATTTTGATAATTGTAGCTATGAACTACATCAATCTTGATATTCTTTCAGAAGGAGACACAAGCAATCTGGAAGAGAAAATTGACCTTTCTATTGGAAACTCTCTGTCTTATTTTTTTAGGTTCCACTCTGTGTCTAGCAGCTTGCACATCTCGGGCATCTGAATCATCTTATCCATTGACATGCTCTTATTTTTCACTCAAAGGTCATGAACTCTCAAAGTGTTTCAAGTACAAACACAATATGAGATATGTCAATAAACTTCAACGAAGAGCAAATCGGCTAGCAAACAAGCTCAAACTTGTTCAAAAAACCGCTGAGGTATGTAAGATTTTATCCTCTTCAAAGAAGTTAGTTTCCAAAGAGAAGACAAGACCACTAGAAAACAGAGTATGGTCTAAGCATTTTGATAGACATGGTTCTATGAATTCCTTTCAAAAAGGTTATGGTGGACAAATTGTTGTTCACCGCATCATAACTTAATTGTGTTGTTTTGGTGCATCTTGTCTTATATGCCTGATTAAAAGAGAAAAGATTGTGCACACCTCAGGCTTTAAGAAAGAAAGAAAAAAAAAGTTTTTGTTTTCTTAGATTTGCCCTGTGTTTTGTGAAATTGGAATTCTTTCATAAGTGGAAGGGACTTCCCTGTTTAATCAATATAAGAGGGTTGTTCTTGACAATTCTACTCTCTTTAGGGTTGTGATTGTGCGTGCATGAACCTGTGTGGTTAAAGGTTCCGTAACCCTACATTCTTTTTCCTTCTCTGAAACTCTTTTCATCTTAAGACTGCCTGTTGAGTTTAAATTGTGATTTCCTCTCACAAACCCATACACGTATGGATACTCCAAGCATCATGTGTTTTGATGAAAAAGATGTTAATATGATTGCTAAGCCATCAATCATGAAGGAAAAAGAGAAATCTCCGTTACCTCAAACTTTGAAAAGAAAAAGAAGGAATGTGAGGAAGCCAAGAGTTGTTCCTTCAAATTATCAGAAGTTTTATGGTATCCTTGAAGAGTTGAAGGAAACAAGGAAGGAGATTCAGCAAATAAAGGCTTTTATTATGAGAACTCTCGAAATTCAGAAGGCCCTGGTTCGACATCATCAGCCTAGACGGTTTGTTGGAATTGACTCCTTTCTTCACGAACCTTATGTACCTATGGCTGTTGATGACAAGGAGTTCGGGGACGATAAAGAATTCTTCAGAGGCCTCAATGTCTAGTAAATCTTCTTATGAGAATTTATTTCTTGTGTTTTTAGAAGAATAACTAGGGTTTGGAATAGCCATTATTATGAGTACACATAGCTATGTCCAACGTTTTCATCTTCATGTTTTTAGATTTATTTATTTAAATTCTAAGTTTTTTGGAAGATGATGTTTGCAATTTTAATCTTTATGATTTTTGCAAATTGTTATGGGATATGTTGTTTACGACCGTGAACCTGTGACTGTCCCATACTTGTTCAAAAGTTATCTCTATTATGTCGGTATGAAAGTATTGATAAAAGATAGAATGAACTTTTGGCAAACAAAAGTTAAAGCCTTTTATGTCATTATGCAAATTTAGATGAAAGAAAGGATACACTTTGGTTTACAAAGATTAAGTCTATTATATGTCATAGTGCAAATAGTGATGAAAAATAAAATGAATCCTTGTATATTCCGCAGTATTGGTCGATCTCCGATCCACATTTTTGTGCACATACTGTGTTGCTCCGTAAGTTTTCTTATGTCGAGCATAACCAATTGAATTGATCATTTTTGTGGTTGATTCAATTGAGATTTTTGGATTCAAATTCATGTTTTCATGTGATTTGGTTATATCCAAAGAAATCCTTATTTTCTTGTAAAAGCAAGGTCGCCTTTGTTGTTCTTTCGGGAATGACATTTTATGGGGGAGAGTTCTTAATTGAACTTGTGCTTAATTGCCAAATCTTTGTGGGGAGTGTGGCTGTGTAATATTATAGGGGTTATCTTGTATCTCTATAAACTCCTTTATGAATGCATTTAGCTTCGGCTTTATGATTGCATCTAAATAAATTGGTATGTTATTCTCTTTTGGTCATGAAGTATCTCTATAAGAATTTCATGAGGATCCCACTAGTTTTCGTACCTTTGCCAATTTATATTGACAAAAAGGGGGAGAATTAATGTGTAGTTTCATACTACAAATACATATGGTTTACGGATCATTATGTAAGGGGGTGATTTTCATGTTGAGATGAAGTATTTACTAAGGGGGAGTGATACATATCACCATAGCATTGTTGTCAAAGTTGTGATACAATTGAACTTTAATGTTGTGTAATAATACTATGACATTGTATAACAATGATTGAGAGCATTTGTTTTCTCATTGTTATCGCTACGGATCTTCAATAACTATGATGCTGAGTTGAACACGTTTAGAATCATGGAGTACTTAGAAGTGACGAAGATACAAAGTTTTATTTATTTTGTAATCCATATGTATTGATAGTTTTGTCACTAAAATTAACAAAGGGGGAGATTATTAGAGCATTGCTCGGTCGAACTCGCATGCGTTGCTATCTCAAGCGTGTTTGTCAATGTTAGTGATCAAAACTATAAGTCTTGATTTCTAGCCTATTTATAGATGTCTCGGACTAGGACATAGATTGTGTAGTTGAGATTAGACTTCATGGCGTTCATCATTTGAAGACGAAGAACTACTAAGGGGACCTTGTGGAACTTCATCGAGAAAATATATGTGGAGACTGAAACTCAAATATCACTTGGAAAGTCTATTTCTACTAAATCTCCTATATTGAGACATAAGTCGTATTATGATATAGTTTTCTATATACACATTTGAGATTTTGAGCTGAGTTTATCTCGCTTACATATTTCTCGAAATATGTGTTGGCAAGCTTTAAGCTCGACCAAGTTCATCTTATATCATGTGAAAATTTCCGAGTAACATCTTACATGGTTTGTGTGATACAATCATTTGGTGTTATCTTGGAATGTTTAGTTATGATTATTTCAATAACTTGAAAACTGTTTTGATGCTAATAGTATGTGAAAACGACTATTGTCATCCTCTAAGAAAGTTTCAATGATTGAAATAAGAGTTTAAAACACTTAACCATTATTGGATATGTCATGTTGTGCACTCTTGCACATATGTAATCCATGTCCGGGAACCATAGTATGCGCACCCGTTTGCGTACCTGTTGGTTTGAGAATTCCGGGAACCTAAGTATGCGTACCCATTTGCGTACTGGCGTACAGGTTCATGTCCGAGAATTTCTAATAGAATTAAAAGTTCGCTTACCCGTTTGCGTACTGGCGAAACCCAATCTTAGTCCGGGTATTTCAAGTATGCGTACATGTTTGCATACTTGAAGGTTAAAGTTCTAAAATCGATTATGAACATGAACATAAACATTTATATAATAAGGAATGCAATCTTTGCAAACCGTGGTTATAATGTTCATGATTGATTCGAGTGAATCAAACTGATTTTGTTTCAATTGTGTTCTTGTATAATTCTATGAGAATATAGCAATTGAACAACTCTTTAACTAGTTTCATTTGAGTCATTTGAACTAGTTATGGTTAAGATGAATAAGGTTGATATGAGAGTAATCGTATGGCTAACCTCGGTTAACTATTTGTGAACCAACATGGTGTACACGTTTGGGTACGGTTACATAAACCTAAATGAGGGTACATTTCATTTGTGTGTAACAAGCCAAGTTCGATCTAACGGTTGAAAGATATTAGCTTGCTTTAATCAGGTTTTTCATCTAACGGTGAATATCGAATGCTTTGTTACCAAGGTAACTTGGATTGCAAACCCTGATTTGAAAACTATATAAAGGAGAACTCAAGCAACTGGGAAAACTAATCCCCACACCTCCTGTGTGTTACTAGTTGCATAAACTAGAGTCGATTCTCCTTTAACCTTAGGTTTCTATCGAGACCCTGTAGGTTAACGACTTGAAAGACTTCATTGGGATTGTGAAGCTAGACCCAACTATTTTCTTTGTAGTTGCGTGTTCTGATTTTGCCCGATTCTATCGTATTGAGTAAAATTGAAATAATTGACTCGAGATTAATTTCTCGGATAGGCAAGATAAAAGTAATCACAAACATCTTCGTCTCATCGCTTGTAATTCCACAGTATCTTGTTTCGCTAGTCGATTAAGATTATTGTGAGGTTGATTGATAATACTAGGTTGTTCTTCGGGAATATAAGTCCGGTTTATCAATTGGTCCTGTTCACCTTGATTTATCAAAAGACGGAACAAAAACTCTTGGGTATTTCTGTGGGGAGACAGTTTATTCAATCTATAGACTTTTACGTGTGAGACAGATTTGTTTATCAAGTCTTTGACTCGGGTCGTAGCAACTCTTGGTTGTGGGTGAGATCAACTAAGGGAATCAAGTGCGTAGCATCCTGCTGGGATCAGAGACGTAAGGAATGCAACTGTACCTTGAATCAGTGTGATATTGATTAGGGTTCAACTACAGTCTAGTCCGAAGTTAATTGGTAGTAGGCTAGAGTACGTAGCGGCTTAATACGGTGTGGTGTTCAAAATGGACTAGGTCACGGGGTTTTTCGCATTTGCGGTTTTCCTCGTTAACAAAATTTTGGTGTCTGTGTTATTTCTTTTCCGCATTATATTTTGTTATATAATTGAAGTATCACAGGTTGTGCGTTAAGTTTAATCAATTAGAATATCCGACCTTGGGTTGTTGATTTAAATTGATTGACATTTGAACATTGGTCTTTGGCAGTTCAAGTTACTCCTCTTATATTCAATCGGGATGTGATTTCTATTTGTCGATTGCGGATTGAATTAAGAGTTAAAGATATTTAACTCTTTGATATACTTTTCTCTAGATTGAGTCTTTATTTTTTGGTTATTTTCTAGAAAGTATATTGGAGTAAGTCCTCTCAGATTGCCAAACGAATTGTTGGGTGTGGTTGTTAGACCCCTGCATTTTCAACCTTAACTTGTGATTTAGAAATTTTCATCCAAGGTTCTGCATCCAAGCATGTCTTCTATGTCACGAATCCTCGAAAGCATGGAGAAAGCTTTTAATTGCGAGGGTATTGAAACAAGAGGAAAGAACAGAACTTTGGTATATGACGAAGTTGTTGATTTATCCGAAAAACTTCTGGTGTGAAGTGATATTCTGCATATGATCGTCAAGATGTTGAAAGGGAAGAGATGATCTCTGTTGATGTTGTTTATGATTTTCTTAAACAATTTGAGGAAGCAAAACTTGTTGAAACGCTAAAAGGTCTAGATATGTTAAAGACTGAGTTGAAAAAGGTTTTTGCTGACCTTGATCTCATGAAATCTCATGTTCGTGAACTTCTGAATGAGGATATTTTCTCTAAAGAGCTCGTGGATACAGTTGATGACAAACTAAAGGGTCTCAATACCAATGAAGAGTCTGGAAAAATCTAGTTTATTTTGTTTTCTATTTTAAATACTAGGAAACTTCTTGTGAGAATTTTTTATTACTTTTGAGAAGTATAACTAGGGTTTGGTATAGCAAAAATTGTGATTACACAAGCTATTTCCAGCATTTTTCATCTTGTATGTTTTTAGATTTATTTATTTAAATTCTAGAGTTTTTGAAAGACAAACTTGCAGTATGTAATCATTATTGGTTTAATTATTTCAAAAGTCTTATGAAATATATGTGCCTTTACATTTTCGTGAATCGAGATGATATTTCATATATGCTCAGAAGTTAAATCCATTATGTTTTTTATAAACTTAAAATAGAACAAACTCTTTGAGAATTTCTCGCAGTATCGATCTATTTGTGATCACACTATTGTATTATTACTGTGTTACACACTCCATAAGATTTTCTTATATTGAGTCATACCGATTAAAATTACCTTTTTTTTCTGTAACTGCCGCTTGAGATTAATTTAAGTCGATTTTCGGATACAAATCCATGTGATTAGTTAATGTCCGACAAAATCCTTCTTTTCCATAAAGAAAGGTAACTCATGTTGTTCTCTTGGGAACGATATCAAATGGGGGAGAGTTCTTAAATGGACTTGGGCTTAATTGTAATATCTTTGTGGGGAGTGTGGCTCTGGAATTTACAGGGGATTCTTGTATCTTAAACCTCCTAGATGAGCGCTAAGTATTTTCTTACTATGTGATATCATCTAAATAAAGTCGATATGTAACCACAATATTTGAATCATGAAGTATCTTTTGGTTGTATTAATTATAATCCTACAATTTTCTTACCTTTGCCAATTTTATTGACAAAAGGGGGAGATTTATTTAGTAGTTTCGCACTACATAAATATGGTTTACAGATCATTATGTAAGGGGGAATGAATCAATTATATATAGATTTCACCTATTATGCAAAAGATGTAAGTATTGATTAAGGGAGCAAAACATATCACCGTAGTAATACTTTAAAGTTGGGATACAATTGAGCTTTGAGGAAGATAATGATACTATGTTTATGTATAAGGATGATTTAGAATATTTTTTTTTCAAAAATTATTATTGCTATGGATACGGATCTTCAACAACAACGATGCTGAGTTGAACGCGTTCAGAATCATTGCAACTTGAAATAACGAATAGTTCAAGGAGTTGAAGAAACCAAGGAAATCAAGGCATCTTTGGATTCGAGGAGTTTTGAAACTTTATTTTTATCCATATGTATTGATAGTTTTGTCACTAAAATTGACAAAGGAGGAGATTGTTAGAGCATTGCTCGGTCGAACTCACGAGTGTTGCTATCTCAAGCTTGTTGTCAAATTTAGTTGTCAAAACTATATCTTGATTTCTAGTCTACAATTAGTTAAGTCTCGGATTAGGATAGAAGATATAGTTGAGAAATGGACATCAGTGTAGTCATCATTCCTTTCTACCATTTGAAGGCGAAGAGCAACCGAAGATTTTGGAGAACTTCTTCATCAAAAGGTAAGCGAAGACTGAACCACCTATTTCTCAAGTTATATTCAGCTTTATTTCTTTGAGACATTGTCACATAACTAATTAGACTATTGTAAGCATATCAAGAGTTTCGAGTCAAGATTCTTCTTATTATAATTAGTCCTCGAAATATGACTAAGCTTAATGAAAATTTCACACTTGATGAATTTCGGTTAAGAAAAATTTATTGTTCGCAATCAAAATCATGATTAAAGATTATCATTCGAAAATAGCCTAGAAAAATGACATGTGTCATTGATGTTATTCGGTAATGTTTGAATCGATTTATAGAGAAATATATAAAACTACTATAAATTCGGATACAAGACAGTGTACATATCAGTCTTACAAACTGGTAAAATTGTGAAGATGTAATACATGTACTAAATACAGGTAGCGGAGTAGCTATATGTCGACAAACAGATTTTTGGTACGCATATTAGTATGCACACCTTTAAATGCCTGTGAACTAGTGAATCTGGATCGGTACGCAAACCAAAAAAAGTACACGCACTAGAAAGGAACTGTTAGTTAAGGAACCGTTTTGGTATCCATACCGGTACACGTACCAAAAAAGTTTTGTGGACTTCAAAACTTGGTTATGTATAATTGGTATCCATACCATTACGCATACCAAAATAGTTTTGTCTTAACTCCAGAACTTGGTTATGTTAAATGGTTTACATACTGGTACACGTACTGAAAAGGTTATGTGAACTCGAGGTCGGTTATGTTATAAAGTATACATACTAGTACACGTATCATGACATAACTGTTCATGAACATGTTAAGTTGTACTTGTACTTTGTATGCCTACTTACCATGTCGATTAAATTCTTACGCACATCAAATTATTTCTCAGAGATAATTAGCATTTGAATAATCTCTATTTATATTTATAAAACACCAGACATATTTGATCACTTGATTGTGTTTCGAGTTAATTCTTAAGTGCTTATGTAAATGCTCAAGCTTATAGTTCAGTTGGATAGCTTCGGCTAACCATTCATGACTGTTGTCTTATACACGGTTCGGTTAAGGTTCATCCTAACCAGAGTGTATATCTTGATTATGTAAATCCGTTTCAAAGATTCATCTAACGGTGGATATTGTTTGCTTTTTTCCAAAGCTATCTTGGCTTAAACCTAAATAATTCCAAATAGGCCTCTATCAGTGCAAGTCAGCTAAAGAGTCAGTGCTGTCGGAAACCTATGCTTTGAATGTCTATATAAGGGGAACCTCAAACAACTGGAACCTTTGGATTTCGACACTACTTTTTTGTGTGTCCTAGTTGTAAATAGAGCCGTTCTTTCCAGAAACCCTTTTAGGGTTTAGCGACTAAAAATAGTTCATAGGGATTCGTGAAGCCAAGTCTAGCTATTGTTTATCGATAGCTCGAGTATCCTGATGTTGATCGATTGTTGAGTTGCTCACTTGATCAAGATAGATAGTAATCATCTAAGTTATCTTCGTCTCAAACTTTGTTGATTCCACAAGTTTTATACTTGTGATGTGAATAATAATCTAGGATGCTTTTTGGGTTGCATAAGTCCAAATTTTGAGCTAGACTTTGTCTATTGCTATAGATTTTCATTACCTTGATCTATGATCAAAAAGGAGATCACATATATAGGCTTATCTTTGGGAGGCAGATTGGTTTAAAAGCTTCAATTGAGTTGAAGCAACTCTTAGTCGGTGTGACATTGGCTAAGGGAATCAATTATGCGGAGTCTTGCTGGGATTCAAGACGCGTAAGGAACGCGATTGTAACTGAATGGCGGGGAGGGTTTAATTCGGTCTCAACTACATTCTAGTCTGAATTGGTAGTAGGCTAGTGTCTGTAGAGGCTTAATACAGTTTGGTGTTCAATCTAGACTAGGTTCCGGGGTTTTTCTACATTTGTGGTTTCCTCGTTAACAAAATTTCTGGTGTCTATGTTATTTATTTTCCGCATTATATTGTTTATCTTTATAATTGAAATATCATAGGTTGTGCGTAAATCAATCATAGTAGATACGTCCGACCTTGTTTGTTGGATACGACTTGATTAATTACTTGGGAAATTGATCTTTGGAATTACCCAAGTACTCTCACACGTAAATCAAGTTCACGGACTAGTCTATGTAAACTTTCTGATTGTGAGAGATAGAGATATAACTCTAGATATTTTTCCTTGATTGAGATTCATTAAGTTGAACTCTCGGAATTGTGTTATGTTTGTCCATACAGATTTCCTAAGAAAAAGTTAGTGGTGTATTTTGGTACCCCCGCGTTTTCGGTATAAGCAATCGGAGAGTCTTTGACTAATCTCCCGATTTTCTTTCCAAAAATTAATAGCACTAGTGGAGATGGATCATGGGTGATGGTTAGTTTGTTTGAATAAATTTTCATATCTGGATTTCCAGATGTGACAAATGATAGATGATATCTACACAAAAAGCATTCCATGCTCCTAAGTCTGTCCCATCCGTGGATTTGAGGCCTCTTGGGATCCAGCATTGCGTAGGTATGTTAATACCCATATATGGAGGTAATAGGTTTTCTTCAGTTGCAAACCAAAAACCTTTGGCTAAAGTAAAAAAAATAGGTGCTTAGGAGTTTCATTGTGTTGAAAAGACTAGGCACAAATATTTGGAATCTCAACGAATCTTGCAAGTTTACTAGCAGTGGGATTTATATCATTCATACAATTATATGTGAATAGCTTGGCTCTATGCGTGGTATGAATTTTCCAAATTTTGTCCCAATATGAGTTTTATATGTGAACATGCCCTTTGATAGAGATATATAAGGATTTTTGGAGAACAAGATTGATAGTTCAAGGATCCATTTAATGAGCCTTTATGTTATGCCTAATGGGTATCGTAGCTATTGTTTCAGCAATGCAGACCTGAAAGAGATCTAAAATTGTATTCATTTTCCATGTGTTGGTATTTAAGTCAATTAGCTGATAAACCGGTGTAATCTGACTATATGGATAAATTAGAGGAGGATTGTGGAATCCAGGAACCCAGAAGTTTTCCCAGATATGAATAGATTTTCTAAAACCTATTTTCTAGAAATAATATGGTTTAATATGGCTTAGGCGTTTTTGAATACATGTCCATATCTAGGATCCGAATGAAGTAATGTCCGAAGCAAAAGAGTATCTGCACTTGCTAAAGTATTTATCTGTTAGAGTTTGAGCCCAGCTATTGTCAAGGTTAGTCAACAAGTTCCGTGAAGACTACCAAGTTGTGCTAAGTTATTAACTTATATATCTATGAACCCTAAACCCCCTTGGTTGAGGGGCTTGCAAAGCGAAATCCAAGCCTTAAGGTAACGACTATTCTTCCCTTCTTTTTACCCCACAAAAATCTCTTTGGATGACAATAATTTGATTGATAATAGATTTTGGAATTTGGAAGTAGTCCATTTCGGTAAATGGGGAGTGATTCCAATATTTATTTTGTTAGAGCAATGCTCGGTTGAATTCACAAGTTTTGATATATCAAGTTGTTGCCAATGTTAGTTGATCAAAATTATTTCTTGATTTCTAGTCTACTAAGTCAAGTCCGGACTAGGTTAAAATTTGGAAGTTGAGTATCAGACATCACCTTCGAAGATCGACGAAGACATTTGGAGAACTTTATTATTTAGGTATGTGAAGACTGAAGACTAAACCATTATATTTTACTCTCTATCTTAGCATTCTATCATTTGAGACTATGTCGTATGAGTTATATTAGATTTATTGCAAAGAAAAAAATTCGAGTTAAACATCTCGAAATATTTTTTCAAGCATGGATGTTAAAAGGTCATTAACCATATTAGTTCAAAACAATTTATTGTTCAAGAATTAATTTGTGGATCAATTGAATATTTCTCATGTAAATGGGATGTTTCAAACATCAAAAGAGAGAAATTCAAAACTTCTGTTCAGGGTAGGGTGGAAACCAGTTCGCAAACCATAGATATCTGAGTTTCAGAAATACATGGAAGGTAGGGAGGATAATAAATCATGTTGAGTCTCATATGACAATACTGAACATATTTAGCGGTTTTGATGGAATGAAGTTGAAAATGAGGGGGTACCAACCTGTATGTACTAAACCTTAATACAATTCCAAGTAGACCAACTTAATGATCCTTGAACAAAGTTGTATAAATAGTTTATATCTCTTTCTCTCATAATCATAATGTTAGAGTCAAGGAGTCTGTGAATCTGATATAACAGTGAGAGTACTTGGATGAATCCAAAGATTAATATTCAAGTTCAATCGAGTAGTATCCAAATAATAGGATCGGAACTCTTCCAAGTATGAAACTTGTTATCTATCTTCTCGCATGTTAATCGGATTAGGTATGTATGTTGGCCGTCGTATTAATTTTGGTCGAATTTGTTTCGTTACCACCACCATTCGCATTACAGTTGTAGTAGGGTAAAAACTGCAACTGCTGAAAATGGTAAATTGGGTGTGCTGCCGAGAAATGAATCTAAACCCTAAACAAATGTACTGTACAGGAGTACTTTAGATTCGATAGATCAATCCGTACAATTCTGGCCTAAACCAAGAAATTGCCATTCCAGTCTTGCTTCGGTCACAAAATGAAGGAGGAGGGTTGACCTTAGGGAGGGAAGAAAAGAAGGTGTTGAAATCAAAATGATGAACTATGAAAGTGTGGTTGTTTTATGACTTGTATCAGAATGTAGAACCCGCTTGCAGAATGTAAGCTATAAGTTCTTGGTGTTTTCTGGATGCTTGTGTTAATGAACTCTTGTTTGTTGAAATAGATTGAAAATCTATTTATACAAGTCATAATCGAACACTCGAACTCATAGGAAGTGGAATCAAGTGAGTAATAGAGAAGTAGAGATCGTGCAAAATGGTGAGAACCACGTCCCTATTATGAAGGGAATTAGACTAGTCGATTTTACTCCCACTACTCCTCGCCATTAATTGTCCGCCTTTCCTGACACTCTCTCATAATGGGAACGTTGCACTCCGCACGCTATAAACCATGAGACAAATACCCTAATGAACATTGATAGGTGTAGAATATACCGTATTTACTATCTAGAGTTTATGCTTTCTTTGCTATTTTTCGTGTGAATTTTGTATTTTACGCTTGTTTTGAGTTTTGTAGCTACTTTGGAGTCGCACGGAGGAAAAGAAGAAGAAATCACCCAATTTGAGCCAAATGGGCAAAAGGTCATTTTACGGGCGATTGATATATGGAGCCCGGTTGAGGTTAAGGGCAACCCTATTTGAAGGAGTACTAAATACAAATCATTTTGTGGTTAAGGGGTTGCCGGATGGGTGGCCCTTATCCGGAAGGTGGGTGTCTTTGTTAGCACCTAATCTTCTTATACCCTAAATCGAGAAGAGGTTATCTTTTCTTTTCTTCTATCGCTCTTTCTCACTTTTTGAAAAGCAGTCATGGCATTTGTTACTATTGTTGAGATCGAAAGCGAAGGTGATGAAATGGAGGCTAGGTTAAATTGCGGGCAGTGAGAGCTTGTTCTTGTTATGGGTCGGTGACAATTGATGATTGATGAAACAAAGATGAGCTTGAGATTGAATCTGTTCTTTGTTAATTTGAGAAATCGAGATGAAGAATCGATGATGCTATGATGACAAGACGGTGGAAATAGAGGTATGGGTTTGCTGATTAATTGAAATAAGAGATCAATAGTAAGTCTTGTGAGAGATTGAGGCGGTGATGATTAAGGGTTATGAAGAACAACGAGAAGATATAGAGGAGAGCTGTAGTTGATTGAATCAAAAGAAGAAGAAAGAGGTTGAGAGGTGGATTTTGTATTTGTGGTGGAAATTAGGAAATGGGTTTGTTTGATTCATGGCTGTGAGCAGTAGGATTTGCGAGAGGATGATTTCGAGAGAAGAAGCCATAGGGGATGGGTTGGATCCGTTTAAGGTTGAACTCGAAGCTGTTGTTGCTGTTGCTTTTCACGGAGGTTGATAATTTCTGTGGATTGTGAGAAAAAGGTGCAGTGGTAGCTGTTGTTGCAGATGGTGGTAATTGTGTTGATTGAATGCAGGTGGAAAAGGAATTGAGTAGGTCTGGCAGTGGTGATTATCATGGTTATTAAGCAAATGTGAGTTGATGGCCAGAGTTGTGAAACTCAGATTGCAATGGTTTGAGCCAAGGAAGGCAGTGCAATAAGAGCTTAAGAAGAGAATGTTCTTTGTCTTATACGGAGTTTGAGGGTGAAAATGGAGTGGAAAGAGATGATGGTGCAATGAGCTACAAAGGCTGTTGGTGTTGCGAGATTATTTGAGCTTGAGCGGGAGGTGATTGCGGGCTCGGATGAAGTAGCAAGTGGAGTTGTTGTTAGCGATATGGAAGCTCGAGATGGAGGAATGGGTTTGTGTTACGAAACGAGATGGTGGCGGTAGTGAGTTCTTTGTAATGGTTAGATGTATGCTTAGGTCGGATGTGGTGGATTTGATATTGGTGTAATTGGGCCCAGGCTGAAGAAATCTTGCCATGGCACAGGAGGTGTGATTGAAGGATGGAATGCATTACGAAGTGGTTTGAAGGCTGCGGGATAGGCCCAGGTGCTAGTGCGGATGAGCCAGGAAAGTGGGTGTGTGTGAATTAATTGCGGCCTCGATGGTGGTGCGGAGATTGGAGCTAAAATTTGAATGAGTTCCAAGCAATTGAAAGTGAAGCTTGTGGTTTTAAGCGAGTGCTTAAGAGTAAAGGGCCATCTTGCTGCGGGAAGTAATGTTACAAAGCACAATGATTGTCTTGCAAGAGATCGAGGAAGGCATGGCCATCTTGGCCGTGACTACTTTGGCTTTGTGCAAAGTGGCACAGCTAGAGACGATCAATGACTGAAGCCCGGCTCGATCGACTCGGTGATTCCTTTGACCCTGTTGACTAACGGTCGGCCGTTAAGTTTGACTTTTGACCGTTAGTCCTAACGGAGAAATGACGGAATATTCCGTCGAATATTCCCCTTGACGGAGAAATTTTCAGGTGGCCGGGCGGCGACTATTCGGCCGGATTCGGCCATAATCCCGATTTTCCGGCGAGCCAAAAAATTCCAGAATTTTCTATGGACTTCTCTCATGGGTATGAAGACTTGGACTAGGAATTGGATGGAGAATTGGACTCAAATTTGGAAAGAGAAGGTGAAAGAGTTGAGAAAAGCTTGGATTTGGAAGTTGAATTGCTAAAGGAAAAGGATTCTATTCCTTGGAAGATTTGGAGAATAGTGAAGCCTATAAATAGAGAAGTTTTCTACATCTTTTACACATCTCTACACACACAACACTTTTCTTTTCTTATTATTTGTGTGAACTCTTTAACATGAGTAGCTAATTTTATTGATTGAGGATGAATTCCTAGTTCTTAACATGATTTGAGTTTTGTTTTTAATTCTATCTTGAAGTTTTTCACATGATTATCGTTTGTTTTTACTAATAGGAATGATCTTAATGACATTCATGATTGATTGATAGATTGTTTAGAATGCATGCTAAATTGATTTGTTAGTTTAATCTAAATCTAGTATAAGTTAGGGAATAAGTAATCGTTCTCGACACTTTACACAAGTAGAAAACACAAGACCTTGCGGAGGGATTAGTGGAGCAATTGTGTGTAGAAACAACGCTAGAAAGTGAACCAAGCGAACCAAGAGTTTAACTACTAGTACTAAACCTAAATTCATAGATCTTAATGCATTCGGGGAATTACATCTTGTAAGCGAACCTCGGGGTGGTTCTTTTGAATAGAATCGATAACTAAGCGGACTGTTACTCGGTGAAATTAGGGATTTTGGGGCTAGCTAAGCGGACTGCTATCCTACGGTTGGTGATAATCTGTGACTAATAACAAGTAGAAAAGAACATAACTTGATTCATTATTTTGCAACGAAGAAGGATTCCTTGATCTTATCTCTCTTATTGCTTTCAACTTTATCTTTTAATTGCTTTGTTTATTTTCTTTTGCTTTTTACACCCCTTTTGTGACAATTTTTACAACTAGAATCTCTTGCTCCTCGTGGGATCGACCTTTACTACCCTATATTACTTGTTAATTAGGTAGTAAAGTATTAGTTAATTGATTGCACCTACGACACGCATCAAATTTTGGCGCCGTTCTTAGGGAGCGGCGGATGATTTTAGTTGTTTTTATTTTTCCTTTTGCTTTATTCTTGCTTTGTTGGATTCTATTTCGTATCTAACTTAAGTTTTTTGCGAATCTTATTTCAGGTGCCGATTTTCCATGTATGGTGGACAAGAGCAAGCATATTACAACAATCAATACGGTTTTCAACCTCAACATTATGGCAACTTCCAACCATCCTTAGGATACAATCAAAACCAATCTTTTGGCTATGATCAAATTCCTGAGAACATTATGGATATTCTCATACATATCAACAACCTTATGCCGGGTATGTAAGTGGACAATCACAAGGATGGGAGGATAGTTTTGTTTATGATCAGAAATTCTCTAGTTTTGCAGATAAGATGTCTGCCATGATTGGGGATCTTCAACAAAAGTTTCAAGAATCACATCGAGAAATTCAAAGGAATTCGGAGAAAATATACGAACAAATTAATTAACCTTTGGACACTTTTGAAGACGCTAGTGTAGCTTACTCGAGCCTTGATCTTAATAATGATCAAACACCTATTCAAAAGGTAGAGCTAGAGGAAGATGCATTTATTGCTTGGAAAAAATTTCTTAGGGAAAGATGGGAGTCGCGGAAGTGTATGAGCGTTGCAACAATGAGGAAGTTATTCCAACTCCGGATCATAATAACGATCCTTCACCTATTCACAAGGAGGAGATTGGGTGTGACTTACCGATTGTTATAAGCGGTGTAACACCCGCACACGAAAGATCTTACAATCTATACCGATGAAAATCATTTTAGTGAATGGCCCGATTAGATGATGAGAATGTTGAAGAGATGATGCTAGAGGATGAAACCACATTCATTGATTTTGTGGAAGACCCAATTGAACTTGCCAATGATTTTAATGATCTGAGACTTTGGTTAAGGTAGAAAACGACGAAGAATGGTTGCAAGGTTTAATAGAGGACCACGATATACAAGAGGTAAGTAATTCACTTGAATTTTTTAAGGATGAAGAGGATTCTATAATACAAGAAATTGTGCAAGGTTTGTCTAACCCTTTGCATATTGATTCTTCTCCTTTACCTCTTATTGGTTTGAATGTTTGTGCTTGAAAGTATTTTTGGATGATTTTGTTTCTAAATATCCACCATTGGAAACACTTGATGCTAACACTATGCGGGTTTGCCAAAGAGGAACACATGGAAATTCCCAAATTCTATGTTCTTTATACACTTCGAGTGTGGACGAGAATAAGTGTGGGGGAAATTTCTATCGGCGATAATTTCATTATTGTTTTCTTGTGCTAATATTTGTATGGAGTTATTGTTTGCAAAACAGGTATTATGGGTGGATCCTCAAATTTTGATTGTTAGTATATGGGGAATGAATCTAGCAAGAGCTAAGTCGGGCGTCGACTTTAAAACAAGCGCTTAATGGGGAGGCAACCCATAGGTTTTGTATTTCTTATCTTTTTGCTTTTTGTTATTTCTTTTCTTGTTTCATAACATGTTAAAATTTCCCACCTTGACTTTATTAGGAGGATTCAATTACATTGAGGACAATGTAAGGTTTAAGTGTGGGGGAGTGGTTAAGCATGTTTTTAAAACAAAAATTACAAAAAAAATTAAAAAAAGTTGAAAAAAAAAAAAAAAAAAAAAAAAATTTTACTTAAAACTTTCAACTTTTAAAGATTTTAGAGTCACTAGCATACTTCTAGGTATGTTTACATAGAGCTTTTGACCGACATAATTGAACTTGGAAATGTTAGAGAACTACATTCGGATTTCTTGTTTGTTTGAGTGTTAAATAATGGATTTAATCATGCCGGTGATGCAAATTTGGTGCAGGGAGAAGGGCATTATTAGAGTTGCTGATCAATCATTAGTGGAGACTACCCGTATTCATATCATGAGAGGCACCGACCAGAATTCTTCCATCTACTAAAGAGCTTCTTTTGAGTGTGTGTGTCACCGTACGTTAATTCGGGTAGAATGGTGAGCTACCCAACCTCCCACCAATAGAAGCACTACTCTTTGATCTCTTGAGTGCTAATTTTGTCAATCATGAGGGTGACGTCCATGGATGAAAGCTTCCTTCTTGTAGTTCGATTTGCGGTTAGCACCATTCTCTCTCGACAACAACGGATCCATAGAAACACTCTCATCATCAACAAGGAGCGACATCAAAATCTACAAGGAAAGTTGGAAAAGTTTAAGGTTTACAAGCAGGGCGAGAAAAGAGCAAATTTCAAATTCAAGTAAAGCAACATACAAAAGCGGAATTCACATATATGTTGAGGACTTACAATACAATAAGGTAATTTTATCCAAGTATGAAGACTTATTCATGAAAGCAAAAGAAAATCAAAAGGTTATAATTTTTGAAGTTTATGATTTCAAGACGATACAAGTTATGAAGAATCAAGCGGTAAAATACTTCTTCCACGGCCATGGTTTATTTTGTATTTAATTTCTCTTGTTTATTAAAAAAAAAAAAAAAAAAAAAAAAATTTGAAAAAAAAAAAATTGAAAAAAAAAAAAAGAAAAAAAAAAAAAAAAAAGAGAAAAAACAAGAGAAATATTTGTTCTTATTTTGTTAATGAGTAGTGGGGAAGGAAAATCTATAAGGAGGTTTCAAGCGACAAGGATTTTTAAGGTAAAGAGTTACAAATTGTTAAGGATTTATGAAATTCAGGGTTTATCATCAATAGTTGAAACGAGAAGACGAAGACGAAGAAGATCAAGGCGAGGAGCGGAAGGCGTTTCTATTGGATCAGAGAAAGTGGTGTTATCATAATTGGCGATCGGATGTGAAGGTGAGTAAGTAATCTCATCCTCAATAATATATGGTTGACTTCCTTTCGTAGAGATCGTCAGAAAAATGGTTTTTTCAAAATATTAAAAGATGTGGGTTTTTAAAAAAATATTTCGGAAGTTATCCTTCCCACCATTCAAAGTGTTGCAGGAATTCTCTCTTCATTCCTACCTGCACACATGTGAGAACCATAAAAAAGCCGTCTTTTTTGAGTGCAATTATCATAAAATCTTATTTGGTGAGGCAGAAGTCGAGGCGAAATGCTTATTGATCGTTTCTCAAACACGCGTTCTCTCATTATGGTGTGGTTATTTCTCACTCAACATTTAAGAATGAGAATATGTTCTTTAGTATTTCTAACTTCTTATTACTAGCATGCGAAACTCTATGTCCTCATAACTCTTTGGATGCTTGTGACGCTTGAGGCGCTTTAAAGTTGTGAGTTTTTAGTTTGATTTGCTCGAGGACTAGCAAAGTCTAAGTGTGGGGAATTTGATAGGTGTAGAATATCTAGTATTTACTATCTAGAGTTTATGCTTTCTTTGCTTTTTTCGTGTGAATTTTGTATTTTACGCTTGTTTTGAGTTTTGTAGCTACTTTGGAGTCGCACGGAGGAAAAGAAGAAGAAATCACCCAATTTGAGCCAAATAGGCAAAAAGGTCATTTTACGGGCGATTGATATATGGAGCCAGTTGAGGTTAAGGGGCAACCCTATTTGAAGGAGTACTAAATACAAATGTTTGTGGTTAAGGGTTGCCGGATAGGTGGCCCTTATCCGGAAGGTGGGTGTCTTGTTAGCACCCTAATCTTCTTATACCTAAATCGAGAAGAGGTTATCTTTTCTTTTTCTCTATCGCTCTTTCTCTTTGAAGTTGGCTTGATCATAGGTTTATTGTTACTATTGTTGAGATCGAGCAGAAGGTGATGAAATGGAGGCTAGGTTAAATTGCGAGCAGTGAGAGCTTGTTCTCTGTTGTTATGGGTCGGTGACAATTGATGATTGATGAAACAAAGATGAGCTTGAGATTGAATCTGTTCTTTGTTAATTTGAGAAATCGGATGAAGAATCGATGATGCTATGATGACAAGAAGGTGGAAATAGAGGTATGGGTTTCTTTGATGAATTGAAAGAAGAGATCAATAGTAAGCTGTGAGAGAGATTGAGACGGTGATGATTAAGGGTTATGAAGAACAACGAGAAGATATAGAGGAGGAGCTGCCGTTGATTGAATCAAAAGAAGAAGAAGAGGTTGGAGGTGGATTTTGTATTTGTGGTTGAAATTAGGAAATGGGTTTGTTTGATTCATGGTTTGTGAGCAGTAGGATTTGCGAGAGGATGATTTGGAGAAGAAGCCATAGGGGATGGGTTGGATCCGTTTAAGGTTGAACTCGAAAGTGTTGTTCTTTGTTGCTTTTCACGGAGGTTGATAATTTACGTGGATTGTGAGAAAAAGGTGCGATGGTAATTTGTTGTTGCAGATGGTGGTAATTGTGTTGATTGAATGCAGGTGGAAAAGGAATTGAGTAGGTCTGGCAGTGGTGATTATCATGGTTATTAAGCAAATGTGAGTTGATGGCCAGAGTTGTGAAACTCAGATTGCAATGGTTTGAGCCAAGGAAGGCAGTGCAATAAGAGCTTAAGAAGAGAATGTTCTTTGTCTTATACGGAGTTTGAGGGTGAAAATGGAGTGGAAAGAGATGATGGTGCAATGAGCTACAAGGCTGTTGGTGTTGCAGATTATTTGAGCTTGAACTGGGAGGTGATTGCAGCTCAGATGAAGTAGCAAGTGGAGTTGTTGTTAACTGATATGGAAGCTCAGATGGAGGAATGGGTTTGTGTTACAGTCTGAGATGGTGGCAGTAGTGAGTTGCTGTAATGGTTAGATGTATGCTTAGGTCAGATGTGGTGGATTTGATATTGGTGTAATTGGAACTGAACTGGAAGTAGTACTGCCATGGCCTGGAGGTGTGATTGAAGGATGGAATGCATTACGAAGTGGTTTGAAGGCTGGGATAGGCCCAGGTGCTAGTGCGGACAGCCGAGGAAAGTGGGTACGTGTGTGAATTAATTGCAGCTTCGATGGTGGTGCGGAGATTGGAGCTAAGGGCTGAATGAGTTTCCAGCAATTGGTGAGCGTGGTTTTAAGCGAGTGTTTAAGAGTAAAGGGCCATCTTGGCTAAGGAAGTAATATTCTGACACAATGATTGTCTTTGCTGAAGAGATCTGAGGAAAGGCATGGCCATCTTGGCGTGACTACTTTAACTGTGCAAAGTGGCACAGCTAGGACGATACTGGACTTCAAAGAAGCCCGGCTTCGGTTTGACTCAGTGATTCCTTTGACCTGTTGACTAACAGATCGACCGTTAAGTTTGACTTTTGACCGTTAGTCTAACGGAGAAATGACGGAATATTCCGTCGAATATTCCCTTGAGCGGAGAAATTTTCAGGTGGCGGCGACTATTTCGGCGGATTAAGCCATAATCCGGTTTTCCGGAGCCAAAAATTCCAGAATTTTCTATGGACTTCTCTCATGGGTATGAAGACTTGGACTAGGAATTGGATGGAGAATTGGACTCAAATTTGGAAAGAGAAGGTGAAAGAGTTGAGAAAAGCTTGGATTTGGAAGTTGAATTGCTAAAGGAAAAGGATTCTATTCCTTGGAAGATTTGGAGAATAGTGAAGCCTATAAATAGAGAAGTTTTCTACATCTTTTACACATCTCTACACACACAACACTTTTCTTTTCTTATTATTTGTGTGAACTCTTTAACATGAGTAGCTAATTTTATTGATTGAGGATGAATTCCTAGTTCTTAATATGATTTGAGTTTTGTTTTTAATTCTATCTTGAAGTTTTTCACATGATTATCGTTTGTTTTTACTAATAGGAATGATCTTAATGACATTCATGATTGATTGATAGATTGTTTAGAATGCATGCTAAATTGATTTGTTAGTTTAATCTAAATCTAGTATAAGTTAGGGAATAAGTAATCGTTCTCGACACTTTACACAAGTAGAAAACACAAGACCTTGCGGAGGGATTAGTGGAGCAATTGTGTGTAGAAACAACGCTAGAAAGTGAACCAAGCAAACCGAGTTTAACTACTAGTACTAAACCTAAATTCATAGATCTTAATGCATTCGGAATTACATCTTGTAAAGCGAACCTCGGGGTGGTTCTTTTGAATAGAATCGATAACTAAGCGGACTGTTACTCGGTGAAATTAGGGATTTTGGGGCTAGCTAAGCGGACCTGCTATCCTACGGTTGGTGATAATGTATGTGACTAATAACAAGTAGAAAAGAACATAACTTGATTCATTATTTTGCAACGAAGAAGGATTCCTTGATCTTATCTCTCTTATTGCTTTCAACTTTATCTTTTAATTGCTTTGTTTATTTTCTTTTGCTTTTTACACCCCCTTTTGTGACAATTTTTACAACTAGAATCTCTTGCTCCTCGTAGGATCGACCTTGACTACCCTATATTACTTGTTAATTAGGTAGTAAAGTATTAGTTAATTTGATTGCACCTACGACACGCATCAAATTTTGGGCGGGTCTTAAGGAGAGCGGCGGATGATTTTAGTTGTTTTTATTTTTCTTTTTGCTTTATTCTTGCTTTGTTGGATTCTATTTCGTATCTAACTTAAGTTTTTGCGAATCTTATTTCAGTGCCCGAGTTTTCCATGTATGGTGGACAAGAGCAAGCATATTACAACAATCAATACGGTTTTCAACCTCAACATTATGGCAACTTCCAACCATCCTTAGGATACAATCAAAACCAATCTTTTGGCTATGATCAAATTCCTACAGAACATTATGGATATTCTCATACATATCAACAACCTTATGACGGGTATGTAAGTGGACAATCATAAGGATGGGAGGATAGTTTTGTTTATGATCGAAATTCTCTAGTTTTGCGAGATAAGATGTACGCCATGATTGGGGATCTTCAACAAAAGTTTCAAGAATCACATCGAGAAATTCAAAGGAATTCGGAGAAAATATACGAACAAATTAATTAACCTTTGGACACTTTTGAAGACGCTAGTGTAGCTTACTCGAGCCTTGATCTTAATAATGATCAAACACCTATTCAAAAGGTAGAGCTAGAGGAAGATGCATTTATTGCTTGGAAAAAATTTCTTAGGGAAAGATGGGAGTCCGCGGAAGTGTATGAACGTTGCAACAATGAGGAAGTTATTCCAACTCCGGATCATAATAACGATCCTTCACCTATTCACAAGGAGGAGATTGGGTGTGACTTACCGATTGTTATAAACGGTGTAACACCCGCACACGAAGATCTTACAATCTATACCGATGAAAATCATTTTAGTGAATGGCCCGATTCCGATGATGAGAATGTTGAAGAGATGATGCTAGAGGATGAAACCACATTCATTGATTTTGTGGAAGACCCAATTGAACTTGCCAATGATTTTAATGATGCCGAGACTTTGGTTAAGGTAGAAAACGACGAAGAATGGTTGCAAGGTTTAATAGAGGACCACGATATACAAGAGGTAAGTAATTCACTTGAATTTTTAAGGATGAAGAGGATTCTATAATACAAGAAATTGTGCAAGGTTTGTCTAACCCTTTGCATATTGATTCTTCTCCTTTACCTCTTATTGGTTTGAATGTTTGTGCTTGAAAGTATTTTTGGATGATTTTGTTTCTAAATATCCACCATTGGAAACACTTGATGCTAACACTATGCAGGTTTGCCAAGAGGAACACATGGAAATTCCCAAATTCTATGTTCTTTATACACTTCCAGTGTGGACGAGAATAAGTGTGGAAATTTCTATCGGCGATAATTTCATTATTGTTTTCTTGTGCTAACATTTGTATGGAGTTATTGTTTGCAAAACAGGTATTATGGGTGGATCCTCAAATTTTCAGATTGTTAGTATATGGGGAATGAATCTAGCAAGAGCTAAGTCGGGCCGTCGACTTTAAAACAAGCGCTTAATGGGAGGCAACCCATAGGTTTTGTATTTCTTATCTTTTTGCTTTTTGTTATTTCTTTTTCTTGTTCCATAACATGTTAAAATTTCCCACCTTGACTTTATTAGGAGGATTCAATTATATTGAGGACAATGTAAGGTTTAAGTGTGGGGAGTGGTTAAGCATGTTTTTAAAACAAAAATTACAAAAAAATTAAAAAAAAGTTGAAAAAAAAAAAAAAAAAAAAATTTACTTAAAACTTTCAACTTTTAAAGATTTTAGAGTCACTAGCATACTTCTAGGTATGTTTACATAGAGCTTTTGACCGACATAATTGAACTTGGAAATGTTAGAGAACTACATTCGGATTTCTTGTTTGTTTGAGTGTTAAATAATGGATTTAATCATGCCGGTGATGCAAATTTGGTGCAGGGAGAAGGGCATTATTAGAGTTGCTGATCAATCATTAGTGGAGACTACCCGTATTCATATCATGAGAGGCACCGACCAGAATTCTTCCATCTACTAAAGAGCTTCTTTTGAGTGAGTGTCACCGTACGTTAATTCGGGTAGAATGGTGAGCTACCCAACCTCCACCAATAGAAGCACTACTCTTTGATCTCTTGAGTGCTAATTTTGTCAATCATGAGGTGACGTCCATGGATGAAAGCTTCCTTCTTGTAGTTCGATTTGCAGTTAGCACCATTCTCTCTCTCGACAACAACGGATCCATAGAAACACTCTCATCATCAACAAGGAGCGACATCAAAATCTACAAGGAAAGTTGGAAAAGTTTAAGGTTTACAAGCAACGGAACGAGAAAAAAAGCAAATTTCAAATTCAAGTAAAGCAACATACAAAGAGCGGAATTCACATATATGTTGAGGACTTACAATACAATAAGGTAATTTTATCCAAGTATGAAGACTTATTCATGAAAGCAAAGAAAATCAAAAGGTGAGAATTTTTGAAGTTTATGATTTCAAGACGATACAAGTTATGAAGAATCAAGCGGTAAAATACTTCTTCCACGGCCATGTTTTATTTTGTATTTAATTTCTCTTGTTTATTAAAAAAAAAAAAAAAAAAAAAAAAAAAAAAAAAAAAAAAAAGAGAAAAACAAGAGAAATATTTGTTCTTATTTTTGTTAATGAGCCGTGGGGAAGGAAAATCTATAAGGAGGTTTCAAGCGACAAGGATTTTTAAGGTAAAAGAGTTACAAATTGTTAAGGATTTATGAAATTCAAGGGTTTATCATCAATAGTTGAAACAGAAGACGAAGACGAAGAAGATCAAGACGAGGAGCGGAAGACGTTTCTATTGGATGCCGAGAGAGTGGTGTTATCATAATTGGCGATCGGATGTGAAGGTGAGTAAGTAATCTCATCCTCAATAATAAATGGTTGATTTTCTTTCTTAGAGATCGTCAGAAAAATGGTTTTTCAAAATATTAAAAGATGTGGGTTTTTAAAAAATATTTCGGAAGTTATCCTTCCCACCATTCAAAGTGTTGCAGGAATTCTCTCTTCATTCCTACCTGCACACATGTGAGAACCATAAAAAAGCCGTCTTTTTGAGTGCAATTATCATAAAATCTTATTTGGTGAGGCGAAGTCGGCGAAATGCTTATTGATCGTTTCTCAAACACGTTTCTCATTATGGTGTGGTTATTTCTCACTCAACATTTAAGAATGAGAATATGTTCTTTAGTATTTCTAACTTCTTATTACTAGCATGCAGAAACTCTATGTCCTCATAACTCTTTGGATGCTAGTGACGCTTGAACGCTTTAAAGTTGTGAGTTTTTAGTTTGATTTGCTCGAGGACTAGCAAAGTCTAAGTGTGGGGGAATTTGATAGGTGTAGAATATACCGTATTTACTATCTAGAGTTTATGCTTTCTTTGCTATTTTTCGTGTGAATTTTGTATTTTACGCTTGTTTTGAGTTTTGTAGCTACTTTGGAGTCGCACGGAGGAAAGAAGAAGAAATCACCCAATTTGAGCCAAATAGGCAAAAAGGTCATTTACGGGCGATTGATATATGGAGCCCAGTTGAGGTTAAGGGGCAACCCTATTTGAAGGAGTACTAAATACAAATCGTTTGTGGTTAAGGGGTTGCCGGATGGGTGGCCCTTATCCGAGGAAGGTGGGTGTCTTTGTTAGCACCTAATCTTCTTATACCCTAAATCGAGAAGAGGTTATCTTTTCTTTTTCTTCTATCGCTCTTTCTCACCTGGTAGCTTGATCATGTTGTTGTTACTATTGTTGAGATCGAGCTGAAGGTGATGAAATGGAGGCTAGGTTAAATTGCGGGCAGTGAGAGCTTGTTCTGCATTGTTATGGGTCGGTGACAATTGATGATTGATGAAACAAAGATGAGCTTGAGATTGAATCTGTTGCTGTTAATTTGAGAAATCAGATGAAGAATCGATGATGCTATGATGACAAGAAGGTGGAAATAGAGGTATGGGTTTGCTGATGAATTGAAAGAAGAGATCAATAGTAAGCTGCTGACAGAGATTGAGACGGTGATGATTAAGGGTTATGAAGAACACTGAGAAGATATAGAGGAGCTGCCGTTGATTGAATCAAAAGAAGAAGAAGAGGTTCAGAGGTGGATTTTGTAGCTGTGACTGAAATTAGGAAATGGGTTTGTTTGATTCATGGCTGTGAACGAGTAGGATTTGCAGAGGATGATTTCAGAGAAGAAGCCATAGGGGATGGGTTGGATCCGTTTAAGGTTGAACTCGAAGTCATTGTTCTTTGTTGCTTTTCACGGAGGTTGATAATTTACGTGGATTGTGAGAAAAAGGTGCAGTGGTATTTGTTGTTGCGAGATGGTGGTAATTGTGTTGATTGAAAGGTGGAAAAGGAATTGAGTAGGTGCGGCGGTGGTGATTATCATGGTTATTAAGCAAATGTGAGTTGATGGCGGGAGTTGTGAAACTCAGTTGCAATGGTTTGAGCCAAGGAAGGCGGTGCAATAAGAGCTTAAGAAGAGAATGTTCTTTGTCTTATCTCTGGAGTTTGAGGGTGAAAATGGAGTGGAAAGAGATGATGGTGCAATGAGCTACAAAAGGCTGTTGGTGTTGCAGATTATTTGAGCTTGAAGCGGGAGGTGATTGCGGCTCGGATGAAGTAGCAAGTGGAGTTGTTGTTAAGCGATATGGAAGCTCGAGATGGAGGAATGGGTTTGTGTTCTGATCGAGATGGTGGCGTAGTGAGTTCTTGTAATGGTTAGATGTATGCTTAGGTCGGATGTGGTGGATTTGATATTGGTGTAATTGGAGGCCCAGGCTGGAAGTAATCTTTGCCATGGCTGGAGGTGTGATTGAAGGATGGAATGCATTACAGAAGTGGTTTGAAGCTGCGGGATAGCTGGGTGCTAGTGCGGACGAGCCGAGGAAAGTGGGTCTGTGTGTGAATTAATTGCAGCCTCGATGGTGGTGCGGAGATTGGAGCTAAGAAATTTGAATGAGTTCAGTGACAATTGAATTGAACTTGTGGTTTTAAGCAGGTGTTTAAGAGTAAAGGGCCATCTTGGCTGGGAAGTAATGTTACAGCACAATGATTGTGCTGCAAGAGATGCAGGGAAGGCATGGCCATCTTGGCCGTGACTACTTTGGCCTGTGCAAAGTGGCCTGGCTAGGACCAGTCGGTAGACTTCGGAAGTGACTCGGTCTGACTCAGTGATTCCTTTGACCCTGTTGACTAACAGTCGACCGTTAAGTTTGACTTTTGACCGTTAGTCCTAACGGAGAAATGACGGAATATTCCGTCGAATATTCCCTTGACGGAGAAATTTTCAGGTGGCCGGTGGCGACAATTCCGGCCGGATTCCGGCCATAATCCCAGTTTTCCGGCGAGCCAAAAAATTCCAGAATTTTCTATGGACTTCTCTCATGGGTATGAAGACTTGGACTAGGAATTGGATGGAGAATTGGACTCAAATTTGGAAAGAGAAGGTGAAAGAGTTGAGAAAAGCTTGGATTTGGAAGTTGAATTGCTAAAGGAAAAGGATTCTATTCCTTGGAAGATTTGGAGAATAGTGAAGCCTATAAATAGAGAAGTTTTCTACATCTTTTACACACATCTCTACACACACAACACTTTTCTTTTCTTATTATTTGTGTGAACTCTTTAACATGAGTAGCTAATTTTATTGATTGAGGATGAATTCCTAGTTCTTAATATGATTTGAGTTTTTGTTTTTAATTCTATCTTGAAGTTTTCACATGATTATCGTTTGTTTTTACTAATAGGAATGATCTTAATGACAGTCATGATTGATTGATAGATTGTTTAGAATGCATGCTAAATTGATTTGTTAGTTTAATCTAAATCTAGTATAAGTTAGGGAATAAGTAATCGTTCTCGACACTTTACACAAGTAGAAAACACAAGACCTTGCGGAGGGATTCCGTGGAGCAATTGTGTGTAGAAACAACGCTAGAAAGTGAACCAAGCGAACCGAGTTTAACTACTAGTACTAAACCTAAATTCATAGATCTTAATGCATTCGGGGAATTACATCTTGTAAGCGAACCTCGGGGTGGTTCTTTTGAATAGAATCGATAACTAAGCGGACTGTTACTCGGTGAAATTAGGGATTTTAGGGCTAGCTAAGCGGTTGCTATCCTACGGTTGGTGATAATCTGTGACTAATAACAAGTAGAAAAGAACATAACTTGATTCATTATTTTGCAACGAAGAAGGATTCCTTGATCTTATCTCTCTTATTGCTTTCAACTTTATCTTTTAATTGCTTTGTTTATTTTCTTTTGCTTTTTACACCCCTTTTGTGACAATTTTTACAACTAGAATCTCTTGCTCCTCGTGGGATCGACCTTGACTACCCTATATTACTTGTTAATTAGGTAGTAAAGTATTAGTTAATTTGATTGCACCTACGACACGCATCAAATTTTGGCGCCGTTGCCGGGGAGCAGCGGATGATTTTAGTTGTTTTTATTTTTCTTTTTGCTTTATTCTTGCTTTGTTGGATTCTATTTCGTATCTAACTTAAGTTTTTGCGAATCTTATTTCAGGTGCCAGTTTTCCATGTATGGTGGACAAGAGCAAGCATATTACAACAATCAATACGGTTTTCAACCTCAACATTATGGCAACTTCCAACCATCCTTAGGATACAATCAAAACCAATCTTTTGGCTATGATCAAATTCCTCTGAGAACATTATGGATATTCTCATACATATCAACAACCTTATGACGGGTATGTAAGTGGACAATCACAAGGATGGGAGGATAGTTTTGTTTATGATCGAAATTCTCTAGTTTTGCGAGATAAGATGTACGCCATGATTGGGGATCTTCAACAAAAGTTTCAAGAATCACATCGAGAAATTCAAAGGAATTCGGAGAAAATATACGAACAAATTAATCAACCTTTGGACACTTTTGAAGACGCTAGTGTAGCTTACTCGAGCCTTGATCTTAATAATGATCAAACACCTATTCAAAAGGTAGAGCTAGAGGAAGATGCATTTATTGCTTGGAAAAAATTTCTTAGGGAAAGATGGGAGTCCGCGGAAGTGTATGAACGTTGCAACAATGAGGAAGTTATTCCAACTCCGGATCATAATAACGATCCTTCACCTATTCACAAGGAGGAGATTGGGTGTGACTTACCGATTGTTATAAATGGTGTAACACCCGCACACGAAGATCTTACAATCTATACCGATGAAAATCATTTTAGTGAATGGCCCGATTCCGATGATGAGAATGTTGAAGAGATGATGCTAGAGGATGAAACCACATTCATTGATTTTGTGGAAGACCCAATTGAACTTGCCAATGATTTTAATGATGCCGAGACTTTGGTTAAGGTAGAAAACGACGAAGAATGGTTGCAAGGTTTAATAGAGGACCACGATATACAAGAGGTAAGTAATTCACTTGAATTTTTAAGGATGAAGAGGATTCTATAATACAAGAAATTGTGCAAGGTTTGTCTAACCCTTTGCATATTGATTCTTCTCCTTTACCTCTTATTGGTTTGAATGTTTGTGCTTGAAAGTATTTTTGGATGATTTTGTTTCTAAATATCCACCATTGGAAACACTTGATGCTAACACTATGCAGGTTTGCCAAGAGGAACACATGGAAATTCCCAAATTCTATGTTCTTTATACACTTAGAGTGTGGACGAGAATAAGTGTGGGGAAATTTCTATCGGCGATACTTTCATTATTGTTTTCTTGTGCTAACATTTGTATGGAGTTATTGTTTGCAAAGCAGGTATTATGGGTGGATCCTCAAATTTTCAGATTGTTAGTATATGGGGAATGAATCTAGCAAGAGCTAAGTCGGGCCGTCGACTTTAAAACAAGCGCTTAATGGGAGGCAACCCATAGGTTTTGTATTTCTTATCTTTTTGCTTTTTGTTATTTCTTTTTCTTGTTTCATAACATGTTAAAATTTCCCACCTTGACTTTATTAGGAGGATTCAATTATATTGAGGACAATGTAAGGTTTAAGTGTGGGGAGTGGTTAAGCATGTTTTTAAAACAAAAATTACAAAAAAATTAAAAAGTTGAAAAAAAAAAAAAAAAAAAAAAATTTTACTTAAAACTTTCAACTTTTAAAGATTTTAGAGTCACTAGCATACTTCTAGGTATGTTTACAAAGAGCTTTTGACCGACATAATTGAACTTGGAAATGTTAGAGAACTACATTCGGATTTGTTGTTTGTTTGAGTGTTAAATAATGGATTTAATCATGCCTTAGGTGATGCAAATTTGGTGCGGGGAGAAGGGCATTATTAGAGTTCTGATCAATCATTAGTGGAGACTACCCGTATTCATATCATGAGAGGCACCGACCAGAATTCTTCCATCTACTAAAGAGCTTCTTTTGAGTGTGTGTCACCGTACGTTAATTCCGGGTAGAATGGTGAGCTACCCAACCTCCCACCAATAGAAGCACTACTCTTTGATCTCTTGAGTGCTAATTTTGTCAATCATGAGGGTGGCGTCCATGGATGAAAGCTTCCTTCTTGTAGTTCGATTTGCGAGTTAGCACCATTCTCTCTCGACAACAACGGATCCATAGAAACACTCTCATCATCAACAAGGAGCGACATCAAAATCTACAAGGAAAGTTGGAAAAGTTTAAGGTTTACAAAGCAACGGAGCGAGAAAAAAAAGCAAATTTCAAATTCAAGTAAAGCAACATACAAGAGCGGAATTCACATATATGTTGAGGACTTACAATACAATAAGGTAATTTTATCCAAGTATGAAGACTTATTCATGAAAGCAAAGAAAATCAAAAGGTGAGAATTTTTGAAGTTTATGATTTCAAGACGATACAAGTTATTAAGAATCAAGCGGTAAAATACTTCTTCCACGGCCATGGTTTATTTTGCATTTAATTTCTCTTGTTTATTAAAAAAAAAAAAAAAAAAAAAAAAAAAAAAGAGAGACAAACAAGAGAAATATTTGTTCTTATTTTTGTTAATGAGCGTGGGGAAGGAAAATCTATAAGGAGGTTTCAAGCGACAAGGATTTTTAAGGTAAAAAGAGTTACAAATTGTTAAGGATTTATGAAATTCAAGGGTTTATCATCAATAGTTGAAACCGAAGACGAAGACGAAGAAGATCAAGACGAGGAGCGGAAGGCGTTTCTATTGGATGCGAGAGAGTGGTGTTATCATAATTGGCGATCGGATGTGAAGGTGAGTAAGTAATCTCATCCTCAATAATAAATGGTTGATTTTCTTTCTTAGAGATCGTCGAGAAAAATGGTTTTTCAAAATATTAAAAGATGTGGGTTTTAAAAAATATTTCGGAAGTTATCCTTCCCACCATTCAAAGTGTTGCGGAATTCTCTCTTCATTCCTACTGCACACATGTGAGAACCATAAAAAAGCCGTCTTTTTGAGTGCAATTATCATAAAATCTTATTTGGTGAGGCGAAGTCGAGGCGAAATGCTTATTGATCGTTTCTCAAACACGCGTTCTCTCATTATGGTGTGGTTATTTCTCACTCAACATTTAAGAATGAGAATATGTTCTTTAGTATTTCTAACTTCTTATTACTAGCATGCGAAACTCTATGTCCTCATAACTCTTTGGATGCTTGTGACGCTTGACGCTTTAAAGTTGTGAGTTTTTAGTTTGATTTGCTCGAGGACTAGCAAAGTCTAAGTGTGGGGAATTTGATAGGTGTAGAATATACCGTATTTACTATCTAGAGTTTATGCTTTCTTTGCTATTTTTCGTGTGAATTTTGTATTTTACGCTTGTTTTGAGTTTTGTAGCTACTTTGGAGTCGCACGGAGGAAAAGAAGAAGAAATCACCCAATTTGAGCCAAATAGGCAAAAAGGTCATTTACAGGCGATTGATATATGGAGCCCGAGTTGAGGTTAAGGGGCAACCCTATTTGAAGGAGTACTAAATAAAAATCAGCTGTGGTTAAGGGGTTGCGGATGGGTGGCCCTTATCCGGAAAGGTGGGTGTCTTTGTTAGCACCTAATCTTCTTATACCCTAAATCGAGAAGAGGTTATCTTTTCTTTTTCTTCTATCGCTCTTTCTCACTCGAGCTGAAAAGCGATCATGGTGTTGTTACTATTGTTGAGATCGAGCCGAAGGTGATGAAATGGAGGCTAGGTTAAATTGCAGGACAGTGAGAGCTTGTTCCTGCTGTTATGGGTGGTGACAATTGATGATTGATGAAACAAAGATGAGCTTGAGATTGAATCATTCTTTATTAATTTGAGAAATCGAGATGAAGAATCGATGATGCTATGATGACAAGAAGGTGGAAATAGAGGTATGGGTTTCTTTGATGAATTGAAAGAAGAGATCAATAGTAAAAGTTGCTTGTGAGAGATTGAGACGGTGATGATTAAGGGTTATGAAGAACGAGAAGATATAGAGGAGCTGCCGTTGATTGAATCAAAAGAAGAAGAAGAGGTTCAGAGGTGGATTTTATATTGTGGTTGAAATTAGGAAATGGGTTTGTTTGATTCATGGTGTGAGCGAGTAGGATTTGCGGGAGGATGATTTGAGAGAAGAAGCCATAGGGGATGGGTTGGATCCGTTTAAGGTTGAACTCGAATTTGTTGTTCTTTGTTGCTTTTCACGGAGGTTGATAATTTCATGGATTGTGAGAAAAAGGTGCAGTGGTGGTAGTTTGTTGTTGCGGAGATGGTGGTAATTGTGTTGATTGAATGCGGTGGAAAAGGAATTGAGTAGGTCTGGCAGTGGTGATTATCATGGTTATTAAGCAAATGTGAGTTGATGGCCAGAGTTGTGAAACTCAGATTGCAATGGTTTGAGCCAAGGAAGGCAGTGCAATAAGAGCTTAAGAAGAGAATGTTGCTGTCTTATCTGGAGTTTGAGGGTGAAAATGGAGTGGAAAGAGATGATGGTGCAATGAGCTACAAAGGCTGTTGGTGTTGCAGATTATTTGAGCTTGAGGCGGGAGGTGATTGCGGCTCGGATGAAGTAGCAAGTGGAGTTGTTGTTAAGCGATATGGAAGCTCGAGATGGAGGAATGGGTTTGTGTTACGATCGAGATGGTGGCGGTAGTGAGTTCTTGTAATGGTTAGATGTATGCTTAGGTGGGATGTGGTGGATTTGATATTGGTGTAATTGGGCCCCAGCTGAAGTAATACGCCATGGCACTGGAGGTGTGATTGAAGGATGGAATGCATTACGAAGTGGTTTGAAGCTGCGGGATATTTGGGTGCTAGTGCGGACGCAGCCGAGGAAAGTGGGTGCGTGTGTGAATTAATTGCGACCCTCGATGGTGGTGCGGAGATTGGAGCTAAGGAAATTTGAATGAGTTCAGCAATTGGTGAAGGCGTGGTTTTTAAGCGGGTTTTTAAGAGTAAAGGGCCATCTTGGCTGGGAAGTAATGTTACAGCACAATGATTGTGCTGCAAGAGATGCAGGGAAGGCATGGCCATCTTGGCCTTGACTACTTTGGCCTGTGCAAAGTGGCCTAGCTAGGACGGTCAGCCGGCTCGGCCAAAGCAAGCGGCTCGGTCGACTCGGTGATTCCTTTGACACTGTTGACTAACAGATCGGCAGTTAAGTTTGACTTTTGACCGTTAGTCCTAACGGAGAAATGACGGAATATTCCGTCGAATATTCCCTTGACGGAGAAATTTTGAATGTGGCGTGGCGACTATTCGGACCATAATCCCGGTTTTCCGTGAGCCAAAAATTCCGAATTTTCTATGGACTTCTCTCATGGGTATGAAGACTTGGACTAGGAATTGGATGGAGAATTGGACTCAAATTTGGAAAGAGAAGGTGAAAAGAGTTGAGAAAAGCTTGGATTTGGAAGTTGAATTGCTAAAAGGAAAAGGATTCTATTCCTTGGAAGATTTGGAGAATAGTGAAGCCTATAAATAGAGAAGTTTTCTACATCTTTTACACATCTCTACACACACAACACTTTTCTTTTCTTATTATTTGTGTGAACTCTTTAACATGAGTAGCTAATTTTATTGATTGAGGATGAATTCCTAGTTCTTAATATGATTTGAGTTTTTGTTTTTAATTCTATCTTGAAGTTTTTCACATGATTATCGTTTGTTTTTACTAATAGGAATGATCTTAATGACATTCATGATTGATTGATAGATTGTTTAGAATGCATGCTAAATTGATTTGTTAGTTTAATCTAAATCTAGTATAAGTTAGGGAATAAGTAATCGTTCTCGACACTTTACACAAGTAGAAAACACAAGACCTTGCGGAGGGATTAGTGGAGCAATTGTGTGTAGAAACAACGCTAGAAAGTGAACCAAGCAAACCGAGTTTAACTACTAGTACTAAACCTAAATTCATAGATCTTAATGCATTGTGGAATTACATCTTGTAAGCGAACCTCGGGGTGGTTCTTTTGAATAGAATACGATAACTAAGCGGACTGTTACTCAGTGAAATTAGGGATTTTGGGGCTAGCTAAGCGGACCTGCTATCCTACGGTTGGTGATAATCTGTGACTAATAACAAGTAGAAAAGAACATAACTTGATTCATTATTTTGCAACGAAGAAGGATTCCTTGATCTTATCTCTCTTATTGCTTTCAACTTTATCTTTTAATTGCTTTGTTTATTTTCTTTTGCTTTTTACACCCCCTTTTGTGACAATTTTTACAACTAGAATCTCTTGCTCCTCGTGGGATCGACCTTGACTACCCTATATTACTTGTTAATTAGGTAGTAAAGTATTAGTTAATTTGATTGCACCTACGACACGCATCAAATTTTGGCGCCGTTCTTAGGGAAGCAGCGGATGATTTTTAGTTGTTTTTATTTTTTCTTTTTGCTTTATTCTTGCTTTGTTGGATTCTATTTCGTATCTAACTTAAGTTTTTGCGAATCTTATTTCAGGTGCCAGTTTTCCATGTATGGTGGACAAGAGCAAGCATATTACAACAATCAATACGGTTTTCAACCTCAACATTATGGCAACTTCCAACCATCCTTAGGATACAATCAAAACCAATCTTTTGGCTATGATCAAATTCCTACAGAACATTATGGATATTCTCATACATATCAACAACCTTATGACGGGTATGTAAGTGGACAATCACAAGGATGGGAGGATAGTTTTGTTTATGATCGAAATTCTCTAGTTTTGCGAGATAAGATGTCTGCCATGATTGGGGATCTTCAACAAAAGTTTCAAGAATCACATCGAGAAATTCAAAGGAATTCGAGAAAATATACGAACAAATTAATCAACCTTTGGACACTTTTGAAGACGCTAGTGTAGCTTACTCGAGCCTTGATCTTAATAATGATCAAACACCTATTCAAAAAAGGTAGAGCTAGAGGAAGATGCATTTATTGCTTGGAAAAAATTTCTTAGGGAAAGATGGGAGTCCGCGGAAGTGTATGAACGTTGCAACAATGAGGAAGTTATTCCAACTCCGGATCATAATAACGATCCTTCACCTATTCACAAGGAGGAGATTGGGTGTGACTTACCGATTGTTATAAACGGTGTAACACCCGCACACGAAGATCTTACAATCTATACCGATGAAAATCATTTTAGTGAATGGCCCGATTAGATGATGAGAATGTTGAAGAGATGATGCTAGAGGATGAAACCACATTCATTGATTTTGTGGAAGACCCAATTGAACTTGCCAATGATTTTAATGATGCCGAGACTTTGGTTAAGGTAGAAAACGACGAAGAATGGTTGCAAGGTTTAATAGAGGACCACGATATACAAGAGGTAAGTAATTCACTTGAATTTTTTAAGGATGAAGAGGATTCTATAATACAAGAAATTGTGCAAGGTTTGTCTAACCCTTTGCATATTGATTCTTCTCCTTTACCTCTTATTGGTTTGAATGTTTGTGCTTCGAAAGTATTTTTGGATGATTTTGTTTCTAAATATCCACCATTGGAAACACTTGATGCTAACACTATGCAGGTTTGCCAAGAGGAACACATGGAAATTCCCAAATTCTATGTTCTTTATACACTTCCGAGTGTGGACGAGAATAAGTGTGGGGGAAATTTCTATCGAGCGATAATTTCATTATTGTTTTCTTGTGCTAACATTTGTATGGAGTTATTGTTTGCAAAACAGGTATTATGGGTGGATCCTCAAATTTTCAGATTGTTAGTATATGGGGAATGAATCTAGCAAGAGCTAAGTCGGGCCGTCGACTTTAAAACAAGCGCTTAATGGGAGGCAACCCATAGGTTTTGTATTTCTTATCTTTTTGCTTTTTGTTATTTCTTTTTCTTGTTTCATAACATGTTAAAATTTCCCACCTTGACTTTATTAGGAGGATTCAATTACATTGAGGACAATGTAAGGTTTAAGTGTGGGGGAGTGGTTAAGCATGTTTTTAAAACAAAAATTACAAAAAAAATTAAAAAAAAAAAAAAAAAAAAAAAAATTTACTTAAAACTTTCAACTTTTAAAGATTTTAGAGTCACTAGCATACTTCTAGGTATGTTTACATAGAGCTTTTGACCGACATAATTGAACTTGGAAATGTTAGAGAACTACATTCGGATTTCTTGTTTGTTTGAGTGTTAAATAATGGATTTAATCATGCTTAGGTGATGCAAATTTGGTGCGGGGAGAAGGGCATTATTAGAGTTGCTGATCAATCATTAGTGGAGACTACCCGTATTCATATCATGAGAGGCACCGACCAGAAATTCTTCCATCTACTAAAGAGCTTCTTTTGAGTGTGTGTCACCGTACGTTAATTCCGGGTAGAATGGTGAGCTACCCAACCTCCCACCAATAGAAGCACTACTCTTTGATCTCTTGAGTGCTAATTTTGTCAATCATGAGGGTGACGTCCATGGATGAAAGCTTCCTTCTTGTAGTTCGATTTGCAGTTAGCACCATTCTCTCTAGACAACAACGGATCCATAGAAACACTCTCATCATCAACAAGGAGCGACATCAAAATCTACAAGGAAAGTTGGAAAAGTTTAAGGTTTACAAGCAACGGAACGAGAAAAAAGAGCAAATTTCAAATTCAAGTAAAGCAACATACAAAGAGCGGAATTCACATATATGTTGAGGACTTACAATACAATAAGGTAATTTTATCCAAGTATGAAGACTTATTCATGAAAGCAAAGAAAATCAAAAGGTGAGAATTTTTGAAGTTTATGATTTCAAGACGATACAAGTTATGAAGAATCAAGCGGTAAAATACTTCTTCCACGGCCATGGTTTATTTTGTATTTAATTTCTCTTGTTTATTAAAAAAAAAAAAAAAAAAGAAAAAAAAAAAAAAAAAAAAAAAAAAATTGAAAAAAAAAAAAAAAAAAAAAAAAAAAAGAGAGAAAAACAAGAGAAATATTTGTTCTTATTTTTGTTAATGAGCCGTGGGGAAGGAAAATCTATAAGGAGGTTTCAAGCGACAAGGATTTTTAAGGTAAAAGAGTTACAAATTGTTAAGGATTTATGAAATTCAAGGGTTTATCATCAATAGTTGAAACAGAAGACGAAGACGAAGAAGATCAAGACGAGGAGCGGAAGACGTTTCTATTGGATGCCGAGAGAGTGGTGTTATCATAATTGGCGATCGGATGTGAAGGTGAGTAAGTAATCTCATCCTCAATAATAAATGGTTGATTTTCTTTCTTAGAGATCGTCAGAAAAATGGTTTTTCAAAATATTAAAAGATGTGGGTTTTTAAAAAATATTTCGGAAGTTATCCTTCCCACCATTCAAAGTGTTGCAGGAATTCTCTCTTCATTCCTACTGCACACATGTGAGAACCATAAAAAGCCGTCTTTTTGAGTGCAATTATCATAAAATCTTATTTGGTGAGGCGAAGTCGGCGAAATGCTTATTGATCGTTTCTCAAACACGCGTTCTCTCATTATGGTGTGGTTATTTCTCACTCAACATTTAAGAATGAGAATATGTTCTTTAGTATTTCTAACTTCTTATTACTAGCATGCGCGAAACTCTATGTCCTCATAACTCTTTGGATGCTTGTGACGCTTGAACGCTTTAAAGTTGTGAGTTTTTAGTTTGATTTGCTCGAGGACTAGCAAAGTCTAAGTGTGGGGGAATTTGATAGGTGTAGAATATACCGTATTTACTATCTAGAGTTTATGCTTTCTTTGCTATTTTTCGTGTGAATTTTGTATTTTACGCTTGTTTTGAGTTTTGTAGCTACTTTGGAGTCGCACGGAGGAAAAGAAGAAGAAATCACCCAATTTGAGCCAAATAGGCAAAAAGGTCATTTTACAGGCGATTGATATATGGAGCCCAGTTGAGGTTAAGGGCAACCCTATTTGAAGGAGTACTAAATACAAATCAATTTGTGGTTAAGGGGTTGCCAGATGGGTGGCCCTTATCCAGAAGGTGGGTGTGCTGTTAGCACCCTAATCTTCTTATACCCTAAATCGAGAAGAGGTTATCTTTTCTTTTTCTTCTATCGCTCTTTCTCACCTGAACTGAAAAGCAGTCATGGCTGTTGTTACTATTGTTGAGATCGAGAAACTGAAGGTGATGAAATGGAGGCTAGGTTAAATTGCAGACAGCTGAGAGCTTGTTCTATTTGTTATGGGTCGGTGACAATTGATGATTGATGAAACAAAGATGAGCTTGAGATTGAATGCTATTCTTTGTTAATTTGAAATCGGATGAAGAATCGATGATGCTATGATGACAAGAAGGTGGAAATAGAGGTATGGGTTTCTTTGATGAATTGAAAGAAGAGATCAATAGTAAAAGTCTTGTGAGAGATTGAGACGGTGATGATTAAGGGTTATGAAGAACACGAGAAGATATAGAGGAGCTGTAGTTGATTGAATCAAAAGAAGAAGAAGAGGTTCGAGAGGTGGATTTTGTATTTGTGACTGAAATTAGGAAATGGGTTTGTTTGATTCATGGCTGTGAACGAGTAGGATTTGCAGAGGATGATTTCAGAGAAGAAGCCATAGGGGATGGGTTGGATCCGTTTAAGGTTGAACTCGAAGCTGTTGTTGCTGTTGCTTTTCACGGAGGTTGATAATTTCTGTGGATTGTGAGAAAAAGGTGCAGTGGTAGCTGTTGTTGCAGATGGTGGTAATTGTGTTGATTGAATGCAGGTGGAAAAGGAATTGAGTAGGTCTGGTAGTGGTGATTATCATGGTTATTAAGCAAATGTGAGTTGATGGCCAGAGTTTTGAAACTCAGATTGCAATGGTTTGAGCCAAGGAAGGCAGTGCAATAAGAGCTTAAGAAGAGAATGTTGTTTGTCTTATCGGAGTTTGAGGGTGAAAATGGAGTGGAAAGAGATGATGGTGCAATGAGCTACAAAAATTTGTTGGTGTTGCAGTTATTTGAGCTTGAGCTGGGAGGTGATTGCGGCTCGGATGAAGTAGCAAGTGGAGTTGTTGTTAGCTGATATGGAAGCTCGAGATGGAGGAATGGGTTTGTGTTACGATCGAGATGGTGGCGGTAGTGAGTTCTTTGTAATGGTTAGATGTATGCTTAGGTCAGATGTGGTGGATTTGATATTGGTGTAATTGGAACTGAACTGGAAGTAGTACTGCCATGGCCTGGAGGTGTGATTGAAGGATGGAATGCATTACAGAAGTGGTTTGAAGCTGCGGGATAGCTGGGTGCTAGTGCGGACGGCCGAGGAAAGTGGGTGCGTGTGTGAATTAATTGCGGCCTACGATGGTGGTGCGGAGATTGGAGCTAAGTTGGCTGAATGAGTTCAACAATTGGTGAAGCGTGGTTTTAAGCGGGTGTTTAAGAGTAAAGGGCCATCTTGGGCACAGGAAGTAATGTTCTGACACAATGATTGTCTTTGCAAGAGATACGAGGAAGGCATGGCCATCTTGGCCGTGACTACTTTGGCTGTGCAAAGTGGCTGGCTAGGACCAGATCGGTAGGCTTCGACTGTGTGACTTCGGTCGACTCGGTGATTCCTTTGACCTGTTGACTAACGGTCGGCCGTTAAGTTTGACTTTTGACCGTTAGTCTAACGGAGAACTGGACGGAATATTCCGTCGAATATTCCCTTGACGGAGAAATTTTCGGTGTGGCGGCGCGACTATTCGGCCGGATTCGAGCCATAATCCCGATTTTCGGCGAGCCAAAAAAATCCAGAATTTTCTATGGACATCTCTCATGGGTATGAAGACTTGGACTAGGAATTGGATGGAGAATTGGACTCAAATTTGGAAAGAGAAGGTGAAAGAGTTGAGAAAAGCTTGGATTTGGAAGTTGAATTGCTAAAGGAAAAGGATTCTATTCCTTGGAAGATTTGGAGAATAGTGAAGCCTATAAATAGAGAAGTTTTCTACATCTTTTACACACATCTCTACACACACAACACTTTTCTTTTCTTATTATTTGTGTGAACTCTTTAACATGAGTAGCTAATTTTATTGATTGAGGATGAATTCCTAGTTCTTAATATGATTTGAGTTTTTGTTTTTAATTCTATCTTGAAGTTTTTCACATGATTATCGTTTGTTTTTACTAATAGGAATGATCTTAATGACATTCATGATTGATTGATAGATTGTTTAGAATGCATGCTAAATTGATTTGTTAGTTTAATCTAAATCTAGTATAAGTTAGGGAATAAGTAATCGTTCTCGACACTTTACACAAGTAGAAAACACAAGACCTTGCGGAGGGATTCCGTGGAGCAATTGTGTGTAGAAACAACGCTAGAAAGTGAACCAAGCGAACCAGGTTTAACTACTAGTACTAAACCTAAATTCATAGATCTTAATGCATTAGGGAATTACATCTTGTAAGCGAACCTCGGGGTGGTTCTTTTGAATAGAATCGATAACTAAGCGGACTGTTACTCGGTGAAATTAGGGATTTTGAGGGCTAGCTAAGCGGACCTGCTATCCTACGGTTGGTGATAATATGTGACTAATAACAAGTAGAAAAGAACATAACTTGATTCATTATTTTGCAACGAAGAAGGATTCCTTGATCTTATCTCTCTTATTGCTTTCAACTTTATCTTTTAATTGCTTTGTTTATTTTCTTTTGCTTTTTACACCCCCTTTTGTGACAATTTTTACAACTAGAATCTCTTGCTCCTCGTGGGATCGACCTTGACTACCCTATATTACTTGTTAATTAGGTAGTAAAGTATTAGTTAATTTGATTGCACCTACGACACGCATCAAACATCCCCCAGTTTGTGACATTGATGTCTCGATTTTTTGTAAAAAATGTGTAGCAAGTTGCTGATTGGGTCTTGCTTACAAAAACATAATTATTTCGACCAATCACGCATAAGCTAGGCGGCGGGTAGTCATATGACTTGCCGTAAAAAATAGCAAGCGATGATTTTATGTTAAATAATTAAATTATTTGTGAAATCGATATTAAAAATATCATTTGTAATCGATGCTCGTAAAGCATCGCTTTTAAGTAAGCAACTCAAAATAATCGATGCTCATAAAGCATCGTTGTATAGAGCCTGTTTTAGTTAGCCGCAGAACTCAATGTCTTAAAAGGAGTGTGACCGGCCATCTTTGGGAAGCTGCCAAGAGCTATCCATGTACGTTAGAGATGAGATAGTCAGACCTCATAGGAGAAGGATGGATGGTATCCATTTTGACCTCCCATTGGTCGGCTCAAATTAGATCCAAACCGGTTAAATCAGCTAGCCAAGTTGGATGGCTGAGATGATTTGCGGCAGTTATTGATTGTCGTTGAATTTATTTAAGACTTTTGTTGGTTGCGTGACGACTACCCTACTTTGGTCAATGATTCGGAGCGCAACACACAATCTAGAAGTGGTGTGGTTGGTCGAAGTCAAAGACGGGCCACCGGCGATCATAACGGCACCTCATTGGTCGGCCCAGATTAGATCTAAGTCGTTCAATCCGGCTAGCCAAGTTGGATAGTCGTGATTAATTTAAGTCTGCCTTGAACGTAAATGACTTAATTAAGAACCTTTTCAGGTGGCTCGACTAGCCTACTTTGGCTAGCAATTGTGGATGCTGCATGCGTGCTAGGAGAGTTCTGATTGGATAAAATAACAAAGGGTCGGTTGGTGAACATCTTGGAGTTCGTTTGGTCGCGCCAGGAGAAGGCTAAGCTTTATAAATTGGCGGGCCAATTCGTTCGACCATGATCGTTTTAAGACTGACATGGACAGTCTAGATTTAATTTCTTAAGAAATTAATTGCATCGGCCAGCCAACTTCCACCTTTAATTAAAATCATAGGCTGCGACTTTGGAGCGATTTGATTTCGCTGATGAGGAAAAGAAGCCAGCATACAGCAATATAGGGCATGACCGGTCGACCAGTGGAGGTGCCCGCTAGGGCAAAGCGGTCGGCCAAGTGGCGCAGCCACGCCCCTTTTGTTGCTGCCTTTATTTGTTGCAATTTCCTTTTATTTCTTGTTTTCCAACTTATGGTAGGATTCTGCTCCTACAAGTTCCATGATGGATCAATTTCCATGTTGGAATGAGAGACACTTTACTGACCTAAAAAAATTAGACGACAATCTTAGTCTTCCGTTGTCGGACTCACTGAAACTAGCATAAACGATAAGAATGATTATAAGAAACCAATTAGTTACCTTCTTCTCCCAAGCTCCATATATTCACCGGAGTTCACTATTCCCCAAATGTTAACTACAGTTCACTATTTTTCATGTTAGAATTTTGCTTCTTTTTTTTTACACATGCAACGATGTGAACTCAACAAAAATACATGAAAGAGCTTTTGTCAGTAATAGTTGACTGAAATGAAAATCTGAAAACCTTTCTCATTGATTTCACACGAGAAGACAAAGCTCTTCTTATACAAACCAATCCTCAGTACAGGCTGTCATAGACAGCACATAATCTGTACGGATACAATGACTAATAGCATACAAGTAAAAGACTCAGGGCAGACACATTTTCAGACACACAAAAACACCTGAGTCATGCTCACTAGCCCCCCTCAAGCTGAAGTGGTTGGAGCACTTTCAGCTTGTGTTTTAAAAACTCAAAACGAGGAGTACTTAGACCTTTAGTGAAAATATCTGCTGCCTGTTGAAGAGTGGAAATGTACACAACCTGCAAATTTTTGGATTGAACTAATTCTCTCACAAAATGAAAGTCAAGAGCAAGGTGCTTGATGAGACTGTGGAAAACTGGATTGGAAGCTAAGGCAATGGAGCTTTTGTTGTCACAGGCAATGGAAGGAGGAATAGGAACAAGAATATAGAGATCCTTTAGAATATGACAGATCCAAAGTACCTCAGCAGCAGTGGATGCAAGTGATCTATATTTTGACTCTGTACTACTCCTGGAAATAGTAGGTTGTTTCTTGGATGACCATGAAATTGGATTACCTCCAAAGAAAATGCAATAACCACTCACAGACCTTCTATTATCTGGATTACCAGCCCAGTCAGCATCAGTGTATCCAAGAGTGCCTTTAACATATCTGAGAATCCTCTTAGCATCTTGAAGATGTGCAGTAGTGGGAGCATGCATAAATTGACAAATCTGATTGACTGCAAAACTGATATCAGGTCTTGTCCAAGTTAAGCATTGCAGAGAGCCAACAAGAGACCTGTATTCAGTAGGATTAGGAAGAAGATCTCCATCTGAAGTAGAAAGTTTGAAATTTCCAGGACAAGGAGATGTGCATGGCTTGATTCCAACAAGATTGCATTTCTGAAGTAGATCAATGACATATTTTGTTTGACTAAGAAACAAACCTTTGGTATTTCTGGTTACTTGCAATCCCAAGAAAAAATGTAGAGCGCCAAGATCCTTGACGGGGAAAAGTGTACTCAGATGAAGAATGATCTTGTTGCAGTGAGAGACATCATTCCCATTAATAATGATGTCATCCACATAAACAAGCATGATAGTAAGCTTGGACCCTAACTTCTGAACAAATAAAGATGGATCAGCTAATGAGGGTTTGAAGTCAAGAGAAATGAGAGCATCTGCAAGTTTCTCATACCAACCCCTTGGGGCTTGTTTTAACCCATATAAAGATTTGTTGAGCTTGCAAACATATTCAGGATGAACTTTGTCTTCATAGCCTGGAGGTTGAACCATATACACATCTTCTTTGAGGTCTCCATGAAGAAAAGCATTGCTTATGTCAAGCTGCTTAATATCCCAATTAAAGTTTATAGCTAAAGCAAGGACAATTCTGATAGTAGTTGGCTTTACCACAGGACTGAAAGTATCTGTATAATCAAGACCCTCAAGTTGATGATATCCTTTAGCAACAAGCCTGGCTTTATGTCTCTAAATAGTGCCATCAGCCTTATGCTTCACTTTATAAACCCATTTGCAGCCCACTAAATTCTGTGAAGGATGTGGTGGCACTTTGGTCCAAGTATCAGCATTGAGCAGAGCAGTATGTTCTTCATCCATAGCACCGCACCAAACCTGGAATTTTTTTAGCTTGAGAGTAGCATGTTGGTGTTGGAGGAGCAATAGTTGCCATATAAGCAGCTGGTAGAGTATGCTTAGTTGAGAAAAGAACCTTAGGCTTGTAGATGTTGTTCTTGGCTCTTGTAGTCATAGTATGGGTGTTAGTGATCATGGTTCCCTGAGGTGATGTAGGATGGGAAAGAATGGAAGGTGCAGAAGAAATGTCTGAAGTGACAGAAGGAGTAGAAAGTGGTGGAGAGACTGGAAGATATGGAGATACATCTAGTAGAGTAAGAGACATATCAAAATTAGAGACAACTTGAGTGGGAGTAGTAGTGGAGGTAAGACAAGTGTATGGAAAGACATGTTCATTGAAAACAACATGTCTGGAGATAAAAACTTTATGTGAAATAGGATCCAAACACCTATAGCCCTTACTTTGAGAACTATAACTCAGAAAAATGCACTTAGTACTCCTAAGTTGCAGTTTATTAGAGATATAGGGCTTAAGCCAAGGAAAACAAAGACAGCCAAAAGATTTTAGAAAGTGATAATCAGGTGGCTTGTTAAACAATTTCTCAAAAGGAGAAAGGGAGTGTAAAGATTTGGTTGGCAATCTATTGATGGTGTAATTGGCAGTGGCCAAAGCATCAAACCAATAGGAAAGAGGTAAACCGACTTGGATAAGAAAAGTTCTGGTAATATCAAGTAAATGCGTGTTTGGATTGACTACACCATTTTGTTACAGTGTATGAGGACATGTAAGTTCATGAAGAATGCCATAAGAAGAAAGGAAAGAGTCAAGTTCATGATTTACAAATTCACCACCACCATCTGTCTAATAACTTTGATGGTAGTAGAAAGTTGGTTTTCCATAGTGGTTTTAAATTGGAGAAAAATGGAAGTGAAATCTGATTTTGCAGTAAGTGGAAAGACCCAACAAAACTTAGTAAAGTCATCAACAATATTGACATAGAACTTGTAACCATTTACAGAGTTAATTGGAGCAGGGCCCCAAACATCAAGATGCAACAACTGTAATGGAAATAAAGAAACAGAAGATGACAATTGAAAAGGAAGTTTATGAGACCTTCCCAATTGACAATCACTGCACATAATAGGCTTTGACATGACTTTGTCAAGCTTTATTGTTCTACAGACTTTACTAAAATACTCAAAAGAAGGATGTGCTAATCTTTTGTTCCAAACTTCAGATGAAGCAGCAACCTTTGGAAAAAGCTGTTTTGAAAGAAGTAGAACTTTGTATTGGGTAGAGACCATTTCACTGGGCCCTTTGAAGAGAATCCTCACGATCTCGGATCCTTTATGCAAAAATCGGTGGAGGTAAAATTTAGAGAACAATAATTGTCTCTAGCAAACTTATGAAGCGAAATGAGGTTGTGAGAGGCTTTAGGAACATGAAGAATTCTATTTAAGTGGAAGGTTTTGGAAGGAAAAGTTAAAGTGCTAGAACCATGACCAGAAACAAACATACCTTCACCATTAGCTGTAGTAACTAAGTCATTACCAGTGTAAGATGTTGAAGTTGAAGCGTCCAAATGACTGGCATCACCAGTTAGATGATGATTGGCTCCTGAGTCCATGTACCAGGGGTTCTCACCAAAGATATTTTCAGAGGCAAGCATAGCTTGAATGTTTCTTGGTGGATCATTGCCTTGATAAGCAAAGTTGATTCGATTCCAGCATTCACGTGCATCATGTCCATATTTGCGACAAATTTGACAAGTAGGACGATCTCCAGAAGATAGGTCTGAAGAAGCAGTTCTAGTAATAGATTGTGAAGAAGGAGAAGGCAGCAAACCTTGAGATGAACCTCTCCCTGAGATATATTGACTTCTACCACGACCTATGAAAGCATTAGGCTGATAACCTCGACCAAAACCTCTACCAGAACCACGAAAATTGCCATGCGGCGAGCAAAAGCTCTATGAGTAGATTCCTCATGCAGAGACTTAGATCGAGCAGTTACAATTGATTCCTCACTGAGAAGCATATTGTGAAGTTCCATACTAGATACAGGAGGCGATCTAACACGTATAGATGTAGCAAATGAAGCATAGTCAGCAGATAAAGCACCAAGAGTAATGACAACCAATTCATCATCTGAGACTTTAGATCCAGCAGCTACAAGTCTGAAAGCAGCTTGATCTCATTGAGAAGTGAAGGAATTGATTTATCACCTTGTTTGTGTAGAAGAAACTCGAGCAAAGCGATCATTAATACATTTCCACAGTTCAAACGAATAAGAAACCGAAGCAAAGTATGCAATTACCGAATCGGAGATTGTAGAATTGAGCACGAATAATAGTTGCATCATCATCCATCCCAGTCGGTGTAAAGTGGATTTTCAATTCTATTGAGTTCATTTCTTGGAGAGGTAAATTGAACAAGGACAAGGAAGAGATCCATCAAGGTATTTCATTATCTTGAACTTACGAATGACGGGGAAGAATAAGAGATTTCCGAGATCAAGAAATTATCATCTACGAGTTTGAGTTGAATAATACTTGTTAATTGATTTAATGGAACTTTGGAGATTGAAAAAGCAGTAGGATTTTCCATGGAGTTGGATGGGAATTCTTGAATCATGTAAGATTTGTAAAGAAGAAATGAAAGTAGATCGGAAAACAACAAACAAGATCAAGACCAAAAAACAAGAAAAGAAAGATGAATTGTAGGAAATAACACCTGAGATTGATGATGGTTGAAGAAGAGAGATAATCTGATGAAAGATTGGCAAGGAAGCGGAAGACGGTGACCAAGATCCTACCAGAGAAACTCTGTTTCTCTATCTGATACCATAGTTGACTGGAATGAAAATCTGAAAACCTTTCTCATTGATTTCACACAGAGAAGAGAAAGCTCTTCTTATACAAACCAATCCTCAGTACAGGCTGTCATAGACAGCACATAATCTGTACGGATACAATGACTAATAGCATACAAGTAAAAGACTCAGGGCAGACACATTTTCAAACATACAAAAAACACCTGAGTCATGCTCACTGTCACTAAGTAATACATTCATTACACCTAACCCAACTCAAATAGAAATTTGTTTACTCACTCTCTCATCTCCAAAATCAAAACCAATTTCTCCCTTCAAACACTAGAAAAATAAATTGTCATTCAACTTAATCTCCATCTCTTCTGCTATTAATCAATTCTAATCAAGGATTTCATCATAAATAGGTTTAACAATCTACCAAAAGAGATCATACTAGACATATTGACTAGGTTACCTACTGACTACTGAGTTTGGTTTGCAAACATTGGATAGATCTTCTTCATCATCCATCCTTCTCTCAGTTGCACTTAAATCATTTTCATTCCTCGGATAATTTTGGTAAGTTACGTTTTATTATCTTCAGTTATAATGAACAAGGGATTCGATGAGAATTTTCACCAACCACCCTTTAGTAGTGAAACAAGGATCAATCCAAGCCTTCCATTTGATAAGTATGATTATGTTTTAGTTGGATCATGTGATGGTTTACTTTGCTTAAATGCGTGGAATATAAACGAAGATTATTATGGACCTACTTATATACGTAATCCGACCACCGAGAGAATTTATTATGCTTCCATATTTGGAATGAAAATACCCGTGATCGGATTTGGTGACATTCCCTCAACCAATGAGCACAAGGTTGTTAGGATATATAAGTCTGCTAGAAAACCCTCAAATGTTGGAGTTGTTCAGGTATACACTATTGGCAGTGACATTGGATGGGAAAACACAAGAATTGATGATGGACATCAATATGAAACATGTTAAAGAATGTTTTGGTACATTTGCAAATGGAGCTCTTCAGTGGATGGACCACAAAGGATCCATTATTCTTTCTTTCATCACTACCACCACCACCTTGTTGGTCACGAACTGGTGTTCCATTTTTTGTATATCAAATTAGGGGTTTTAGGTGATTTTGTAAGTTCCACTTATTACAATGCCGGTGCTTGTGACGTTTGGTTATTGAATAAAAATGAAAATAATAATGACTTGAGAAGGAGTAAAGAGTTCAATTTGAACAGCTATATGCAGCTGTCGTTTGAGTTTACAAAGAGTGGTAGGCTCATGTGCTATGAGAGTTAAAAAATTATAGATACGATACAAAAGCTTCATTTGCCAAAATAGATGTGTCTTTTGGGAAGCATATTTTTCAAACAATCCCTCAAAAAAAAAAAACTTAGTTTCGTTAAAACTATTAGGGGGGAGATAGAAAATCAATGGAATATGGTAAAAGAGCAAGTTCGAGCGAGGAGAAAGAAACAGCGATAATCTGAAGAAGCCATAAAAAGAAGTAAGGGAATTCTAGGTAAGTGTACTATTTATAAACATTCATTGAAACTTTAAGAATTTTGGCATTAGATTACAAGGGGTCGTTCCTGAATCCAATTAATTGACATTATATGGTCATATATCATGTATAGATTTCTCTGATAGCTTTATATTATTATGTTTATTGCGTACTATGTGATTTTGTCTTAACGGAGAATGTAATCCTAAGTTGCTAGGTACACTTATTTTCTTGTATAAGAGATCAAAAACAGAGTCTAATTAGTGTGTGCATGATATATTATGGGAAACAAAGAGCTTTCCAATTAGTCGGCTCCTAGCTTTCTAAAATATGTATTTGATTATTATTTGTCGGTGATATTCCTTTAGTCTTTTGTTATTTATAGACTTAATGTGGGATTTTAAGTTATTGAATATATTGATCGGAAATAAATAGTGTTATAAGTAGGTTACTGTGGTAAAATTGTGTTCATAAATTAATAAAATTCCTCTCTCATGTCTTATATAAACTATCAAATGGGGAAGATTGAAACTGCACTTAAAAGTAGTTGGGGCTTATCTTGCTTTGTAACCCTAGAATCAGTGAGGAGATTACTTCTGACTAGTCTTTTCAATATCGAGTCTTTTTCTCTAATGAGGATGGTGCAGTTGTATGTTATAGTACGTCACAGTCCTTATTATTATGATCTACAATATTCATCTCCAGAAATGCAGCAGGACCAATTTGAAGCTGCAGTAGAAGGAATACGTCAACACATACATAAACACGGGTAGACATATAGACTGCAATTATGTCATTTGATAACGAGTGCACTTTTTTTAGCATCATTCACTAGTGAATCGGTGGCTTATCAAGTGTCGATTAATCACTTGTTGAATTATATTACCCTTTTCAATCTCACGTTGTCTGATTTCTTGTTGGAGTTGGCCTATCTTGCTTTCTTATTGTACATGTTGTTGATGCTCGATTAATAAGAAAATGTTGTGAGTAGTTAAGCGATTTTGCTTACAAAAGAAATATGTCACACTTCATATGCAGGAAATGAGATAGCTTTCCTTACAATTGGCAAGGCACTTAAAAAATTTATTTTGAGCATCATTTTGGACTGGCAGAGGAAACCATTTGCACTTGATGTTGCATATGGTGTCTTAAGACCCATATAATCTTCATCATTGTTCTTGATTTGCGGGGATTGAATGACGAGGATTTAATTTTCTTTGAGAGGTTGAATTATAGTAGCCGGTGCTTTACGGTGACTAAAGTGACTTTAACTATCGCAGAGGATATTAGAAAATAATGCAATCTATAGTTTACATTACCCATTTTGGGTAACATCATCAAGTTGTTGCTTTAATGTGTGAGCTTTTTTTGTATTTTTTGGTGACACAAAATTTTTATACCTTTTTTGATCAAATACATTCTTCTATATCAATTCAGAAAACTGTTTGTTATAGTATTATCTTAACCATCATAACAATGAACCATTGTAATTTGTTATCTCAAAATCTTTCGGTATGACGTTTTAAGCCAAACTGATAAAATAATTATTTTCTCGTGAAAAATAGTCACCATATACAAAAAGATGCCACATGACTACAATATTATTAATAGGTTACCAATTCAACAGAGAGTGTACCATATTTTTTTTAATACGAAAATGGAGTTTATTGATTATTAAGAAGCATTAGAATCTACTTGTATACAATCCTCAATTCATACTGAAAAGGAATTGTCCAATCTGTTTTTCCTATTAAATTAATAGAGAACTTTGCATCTACATGTGCTGCATTATTAGCTAATCTTTTAATAAAGGAACATGTCCATGAATCAAACTGGTTAAGTAAAGCAATGTGATCTTCGAAAGTTGAATAGCTCCTCTATTTCCATTTTCTGCTAGCACCACATTGTTACAATCTCCCTTAAATTGAACATCACCGAGTCATATTTCTTTGGCCCATTTGATTGCTTCCAACAACGCCGATTGCTTGAGCTTGTTTCGCATCTCTGCATTTGTGGGAATGCATTTAACCCCATGGAAGACACCTGCAAAACAATGCCATGTTAGTTCAATCCCTCGCTTTTCCAGTTTCTTTGTAAAATGCAGCATCAAAATTTATCTTAAAAGTTCCAGTTTTGGACACTTCCAAGTTGGAATCTCTGCCACTACATTATGTATCACGAGATAGAGGAACAGTTTTATGGCTTAGCCATTCACTATACTCCTGTTAATATTTCTTGAAACATCCGGAATTCTAACCGCACATTATCAAATAACAAGGAACATCTTACCTTCCATACAATCCATAGACACTGTAATAATTTTATCAATGTTGATAATCGTATTAGCTGGATTATTAGTAGAAGATAGAAAATTGTTCACTAACCAATCATGAAGCACAATAGTATCCATAAAGTTAGCAATAGTAGAATCAGTTACTCTCCAAATATTATTTGTGACATTACAATCACAAAACAAATGTTGAAGATTTTCAGTTGCATTACCACAAAAAGGACATTTACTATGACAAGTAGTGATATGAGCGCTGATTTTATCTCTAGTAGGAAGAAACATTTGAATGCATTATCATAAAAAATGCAAAATCCAGGTGGGAGATCTTTTTCCAAAAAAACTTTCAGTTCAGGTTGTTATGAACATTTGGTATTGGATGAGTTTTGAATAGTCTTATAAGCGGACTTGTGGTGAAGTTACCATCTCTAGTGTGTTTTCATCTTAGTCTATCTTTTCCATTGTAAGGGATCCTAATCCTAATGATTTTAGTAATTGTATTACCATCAAACAAACTATTAAGAATATTCGAGACTCCTTTGCTTAGTGTCATGGTCTATCGGTTGGTGACATTCTTCGTGTTAACAGAAACTAGAGAATGGTCAACTGGTATATCTCTGTATGGAATCCAAATATATTTCCAGATTTCTATCCTAGTTCCATCACCTACCTCTCAACAAACATTCCTTCTAATAATCTCTAGACCTTGTTGGATTCCTTTCTGTATCCAAGAACCTAAACTATTAATAGCATCAGTTAATGGATTAGCACCAAAGAAATACTTACTTTCCATAAGCTTAACCCATAAAGAATATGGATTTATCATTCTCCAAGCCAACTTGGCTAGAATAGCTTGGTTCATTATGGATGATTTTTTTATTCCCAGACCCCCTAACTCTTTGGCTTGAGCAACATCCTTCCTTATTCAAAAAAAAACATACCTTTCTTTTCCTGTTTTTTTTCCCACCAAAATCTCATGTGAATTGTATCTAGCTTGTCAGTCATCTTCTTTAGCGTGGGGAACACTGCCATCTAATGAGATTTTATTGTACCTAAAACAGATTGGATAAGGATGGTTCTTTGGGTTGATTCAGAAATTGGGCTTTCCACTCAGCTAATTAATCTTCCATAAGAGTTATCAATGAGACTAAAAAAACAATCCATCTTATTTTGCTAGAGAAGAAGAGGAACACCAAGGTACTTATCATTTAAAGTTAGTTTTTTGATCTGCAGAATATTAGCTATATTATTCTTTACTTGATTAGGAATCTTAGCACTAAAGGATAATACCGACTTGCTGAAGTTAACTGCCTGCCCAGAGTAAAGGCTGAATTGTTCCATAATTTCACTGAGTTTCCAAGCTTTTTTAGTGTTTGCTTTTGTGAAGAGCAGGCAATCATCTGCAAAATAAATAAGTGTGATATAGAAGGGGAGTTTTTATTAGCCTTCATGCCATGAATATCACCTTTAATTTCAGCATTTATAAGAGCTCTAGAGAATGACTCCATAACTAAGATAAATAAATAGGGGGACAAGGGGTCTCCTTGTCTTAAACCCCTTTGGGGAGTAAAGATATCATCAGGAGAGCCATTTAGCATGATTGAAGTGCTGACAGTTGAAAGGCATTGGTTAATCATGCTACAAAAGTCTTCACCAGAGTCTAATTTAGCTAGAGTATCCAGCAAAAAACTTCATTCTATTTTGTCATAAGCTTTTGACACATCCAGCTTGATAGCCATCCAACCTTTTTCAGCTTTACAAGGCTTCATAGAATCTATTAATTCATGAGCAATCAAAATATTATCAGTTATAAGCCTGCCAGAAAGAAAATCTGATTGATAAGGAGTTATAATTCTGTCTAATAAACTTTTCAACCTATAAGCAATCAATTTTGGGATGATTTTGTAAACTACAATACACAGACTAATTGGCCTAAAGTCTAAAGCAGTTTTAGGATTATTAGTCTTAGGGATGAGACTAACAAAATTATGATTTATTTGTTTTAACATGTGTTTGCTTCTAAAAAAAACTGAACCATACTTACATTATCCTCTCCCACTGTAGACCACATTGCTTGATAGCTTCCGTGTGGAAATCCATCTGGACCTGGTATTGTCCAAGGTTGCATACTAAAAACAACATTGTTAACTTTATCATGGCTAGGAATTCTATTCAACATGTTGTTATCTTCGGCAGTGATACAAGGTCTAGATAAGAGCTAGCATCTAGGCACCATGTGGTCTAGATAAGAGTGCACCATGTCTATACCAGACAAAATGGGGATTTGGTACCGTGCCTAGTAGCAGTGTAGGTGTAAATAATCCACAGGGACAGGTGGAACAATCCTAGGCAATGGCGTACCAAGGGAAATAAGCACTAGAAGTACTGAATCACCTCACCAAATTTGGGTGCGAGAAAAGAGGAACTGAAGCAGCCCGTGAAGTCGACATAAAGAGAGAAAAAGTTCTGATGGGATGCTCATCGGGTACAAGAGCAATAAATGCATTGACAGAGTTAGTGAAGAGATAAGAAGAGCTCGGTCAAAGGACCTAAAGAGCGACATCAGTCATCTCCACCAAACAAGCGACATCGGGTAGTGGGATATCGAAGGGGACATCACTCGGCTCGGCTATATATCTCGACCTAAGCAAATAGGAATATCATTTGAAGCATCAATTGATTGCCCGAGAAGAACATCAAGGAAGCTACATCAGGCCCAACATCTTAGTACTGGATGTATCATCACCTGTGACTATAAATAGAGACATGTAGAAAGATAAAACTCAAGTAAGAATGGAGGAAAAGAGAGCATACCTAGAGTATTGAGAGAGAAGCATTCATCTTGTAATCTTGAACCAAGTAATAAGATCATCCCTTTACCCCCGTGGACGTAGGTAATCATCTTTGAACCACGTATATCTTGTGTTCTTCTATTTCTCTTGCTTGTTACTTCTTGTTGTGTGTAGGATGGACCATCAGATGTAGTAGTAAGATTTTCTACTTCTACAAGAAGCCTGTTACCCCGGCCCATTAGGCATTAAGAAAGAAAAAAACATTTATTTCTCAGCATCAGTCCCTCACGATTCTCCAGCGGCACAGCCAAATTCCTCATTCTCCGTGAAACCCTTAACTATCTCTTATTCAGCCATTAAGACTCAGCAAATCCCTTCTCCTTAACTTAGAATCTCAATGAGGAACTTTAATATGCTCCCATCAGATATCATGTTAGACGTTATAAGTCGTTACCGGCTGAATATGTTTTAGAATGCAAATCAGTGTCTAAACCTTGGAGAGATATCATTCAACATCTTCATTATCTCAGTTGCACCTGAATCACCTTGATTCTGGTAAGTTTAGTTGTATTTTCTATAGTCGTAAACAAGGGCTTGATGAATTTTATTATAGTGAGTACGATGAGAATTATCATGAGGCACCCTTTAATAGAACAACAAGGATGAATTTAAGCCCTTCATTGGTTAATTATTTGTTTGCTGGTTCATGTAATGGTATAATTTGCTTCAATGCATGGCTTAAAGACGAAATTGGTCAATGGCACTGTGGACCTGCTTATATCTGTAATCATATTATGCTTCCAAGTTTTAAAGGAAGTTACTGGTGGAATGGATCTGGTTACATTCCTTCAACCAATACGTACAAGGTTGTTAGGATAATGGATTCAAAGAAGAGAAGCTTATGTGAAGAAATTGGAACTGGAATTGTTCAGGTATACACTCTTGGGAGTGTCAATGGATGGAAAAATGTGGGAATTATCAACACAATATGCAACGGTTTTCACAATGTCTTTGGTGCTTTTGCAAATGGAGCTCTTGAGGACCACAAAGGAACCACTATTCTTACTTTCCATTTGGTGATGAAAGGTTTAGTGAACTTCCACCACCACCACCATCTTGTTTGATAGGAGTTGTTATTCAACTATGGGTTTTAGGGGATAATCTAAGTGCTACTTATTATCACAATGCCTATTGTAGTGAAATATGGTTATTGAAGAAGAATAAGGATGCGATGATTTGAGTGGGTTAAAGAGTTTAGTATCATTAGTCTCATCTCTAATGTCATTTGGGGTTATAAAGAGCGGTAGGCTTCTGTGCTATTGGTATAGCAAAATTGTTAGTTACGATCCAAAAGCTTCATTTGCCAAAGTGGATGTGAGTTTTGGCAAGTCTATTTCTACAGCAATTCCTCACAAGAATACTTTAGTTTCATTAAAAGTATTAGGAGAAAAGGATACAAAAAAAATGGAATCCGGTGGAAAAGCAAGTTCAGAAGAGGAGACTGTTAAGATATGGTCAAGATATTATATATCTTGACATTATTGTTTTGTTATTTAGTTGTAACTGCATATATATTCTTGTTGTATATATCCTAGATATTGTTAGGTGTATCTTTTATTTGCCTTATCTAGTTTTGTAAAGTTGTATAAATCGAGGCTATTGCCTATCAATGAATACACAGAATTATTCTCACATCTACATTAGAATCTCTATGCTCATGATTATCATGGCATCGAGCTAGGAAAGATCCGAGAACCAGTTTCACTGCAATACAACCCAGATAAAAATACAACCCGGAGAGAAAACATAGTAATCATGTCAAGAGAAGATTCTCAACCTATCATTATTCGTTTTGATGGAACCAACTACAACCACCTTGGTCATTCCTCATGAGGAGTTTCTTAAAGGAAAGAGTATGTGGAAGTATGTCGATGGTAGAAAAAAAGCCCCTACAACAAAGCGATTCTAATGACAAAGGAAAAGAAGTACAAACAAAGGATCTAAAAGAAGAATGGGAGATTAACAATATGAGAATTCTCACTTGGATTGGAAATACGGTTATTCAAGTATGCAACTCACCGATTTCGAGGTAGCCAAAGATGCATGGGATTTTCTTTCAAAAAGGTACACACAAGTTAACTTTGCTCGGAGATATAAACTTGAACAAGATATTAGATCTATGAAGCAACCACATGATCGATCATTTACATTTTTTCATTCGAGATGTCTATAGTCTGGAATCAATTAGCACTTAAGGAACCAAAATGGACTGTAGATTTGAAGCGTGGCGAGAAATATAGAGAGGAAACACGTTTAGTTCAACTTATAATGGCTTTACGTGATGAGTTAGAGTCCTGTTAGAGCATCTATTCTTCATCGATCACCTCTTCCAAGCTGTGGAAGGCTGCTTTGTCCGAACTTATTACGAAGAAACAAGAAAAAGAATCACGCCAGGAGATATCGAGTGTTTCTCGTACATACACGTTCAAGTTCAAATAACTTTTCAAGAAACTCAAGTGCTTGAGTGCAACGTGATATGTCTCAAGTGCGGTGTCACAATTGCAAGACTTTGGGCACTTTGCAAGGAATTACAATATTCCATCGAGCAAATTCCTCATCTCCTCCAATAATACGACACGCCCACAACACGGTGTAGGTCTTGTAAGAACTTGGTCATTCATCCAGATTTTGCACCTCACCAACTTCAATAAACATGAGAAGAATCAATGCTAATTGAGGAACAGGCCCGGTCACCAACAGATTCATGGCAGCTCCGGTCTCACTGCATCAACATCAAACTCATCTGCGTTAGACATATATGGTGGTAGTTACGCACCAAATCTTGCTGATATTAGGAGATGATTAAACAAGCACTCTCAATTGGTAACAATCCTACATTTGCATCTGCCTTTCTCTATCTCCTCGGTATTTACTCAAACTGAGAATGGTTTCTCGACTCGGGAGCATCAAACCATATGACTTTTAATCGAAGTTTTTTAAAGTCTTCATCTGTCATCACCCCTAAGATTCATACTGCTTAGATGGATCAATGAGAACTCGCAAGTCATATAGGCTTGGTCGAAAATTCAAATAACTTTTATGTACCGGATGTGCTTCTTGTACCAAATATTACAATGAACCTTATTTCGGTTGGTCAACTGTGTGATCAAGGTTATAACACATATTGTTTTCCTTTTGGTTGTGCTATCTGAGGATCTCAAAACCGGGAAGCTAGTTGGGATAGGCCGTAGAGTTGGTCGGTTGTATCTCCTTCAATCTCTTGTTCTCTCGGTGGACCCACCGCACTGTGTCAATATCTCCCTTCATGTCTTGGCATTCTAGGTTAGGTCATGTTTCCTTTTCTCGTCTTTCATATATGATCAATAAGGGTTTACTAGGAGATACTCAAGGTTAGATAAAGAACCAAATTGCATCTCTTGTAAACGGCAAAACAACCAACTCTTTCTTTTAATCTTAGCACTTCTATTTCAACTGAATCTTTTGCTCTTATACATTCTAATGTCGGGGTAAATATCCAATTATGTCAAAGGGAGGTGCTTTGTATTATGTCGATTTTATTGATGATTATTCGCGTTATACATGGGTATATCTATTTAGCTCTAGAGCAGATTTTCTTAAGTTATATGTTGATTTCTCAACCATGATAAAAACTCGGTTTGGTAAAGTGATCAAAGTTTTTGTCTTTGATCGGGGTGGGAATATATTTCCGATCCATTCAAAGAATTTCTTAAAACCCAAGGCACCATTCTTCGGTACTGTCCTGTATCCGAAACTTTTTAACAAAATGGAGTTGCGAACGTAAACACCAAATCATATTATAGAGACCGCTAGAACCCGGTTAATTTCGGTTCGAGTTCCTTACAGGGAGACCGCTAGAACCCGGTTAATTGCGGGGAGAATCGGTCCTTATTGCAGTCTACACCATCAATAGAGTTCCAACAAACTGTCATAGGAGGAATATCACCTTATGAGCATCTCTATGGTAAGAAACCAAACTATTCGAGATTCGAGTCTTTGGTTCAACTTGTTTTGTACTCCTTCGAACGTGAACGTCATAAACTTGGTCAAAAGAATGTCTTGTGTGTCTTTCTTGGTTATGGTATTGAACAAAAGGTACCGTTGTTATGATCTGATTAATAGAAAGCTTCGTGTCTCTCGTCATGTCACATTCTGGGAGAAAGTTCCATTTTGGTCACTTCCAAGCAGCAAATCATCATCTTTTGAGTCTTTCACTTATTCTGATCCATTCCCTAGTGAATCCAATACTAGCACTTTTCATATATCTGCTCCTAAAAGTCCATGTCCTCTAGTTGTTGATCCACCAAATACTGATGACCGAGACCACTCTACGACTCAACCTGACAGTGCAACTCAGGAACGAGATCCTGATTCTGAAGAAAATTCTTTGCCACCTCGCAATCGAAGACCACCAGCTAAGTATGCAGACTATCATTGTTCCTTGTCTTCTATTTTGTCATTTTATGAACCAAAAACATACAGAGAAGCTGCAGCCATTCCAGAATGGAAAGATTCAATGGATGATGAATTGGAAGCACATGCACAGGCGGGGACATGGGAAATGGTGGATCTTCCTCTGGAAAATCAGTTTTGGAAGCAGATGGGTCTATAAAGTGAAGACCAAGTCATATGGTGAGTTTAAACGATGTAAATCACGAGTTGTTGCAAAAGGTTATACACAAGAGTATGGAGTTTACTATGAAGAAATATTTGCACCGGTGGCGAGAATGGTTACGGTTCGTACATTAATTGATGTTGTTTGCTGACACGACAATGGGGCTCCATCAAATGGACGTGAAAAATTCTTTTCTTCATGGTGAGTTACAAGAAGAGGTTTACATGCAACCTCCTCTGGTTTGCCTCATGAACCTAATCAAGTATGTAGGCTTCGACGGGCATTATATGGACTCAAACAAGCACCTCGTGCTTGGTTTGAGAAGTTTAACAATGCGAATCTCGGTATGGCTTTACACAAAGCACGTGATTCGACTATGTTCGTCGATCGTCGAGAAAAAGGAATTGTCATTCTTCTCTTGTATGTTGACGACATGGTTATTCGGCGGTGACCAACAAGGTATTACTTGAACTCAAATAATACCTTAGTGATTGTTTTAAGATGAAAGATCTTGGATCCTTAAGTTACTTTCTTGGCATTGAAGTTGGCATGTCACCCACTGGTTATTTCATATCACAAGTCAAATATGCATACGAGATTCTACGGCGTGCGGGCTACGATAATAAGGTAAGCGACACACCTCTTGAGTTGAATGTAAAATACAGTCCTACAGATGGGACTCTATTGTCAAATCCAATATTGTATCGTCAACTAGTAGGGAGTCTGAATTACTTGACCATTACGAGACCATACATAAGTCATGCAGTTCACATAGTCAGTCAGTTTATGTCTGCTCCAAGGTCTACTCATTATGCAGCTGTTCTCAGAATTCTGAGATATATCAAGGGGTCTCTTCATCAAGGTTTGTGTTTCTCATCCAAGTCGATCTCACTCTTCAAGCTTTCTCGAGATTCCGATTGGGTGGGGACATTACAGACAGAAAATCTATTACAGTGCACTTGTGTGTTCTTGGGAGACTCGTTGATTTCCTGGAGAAGTAAGAAGCAAAGTGTGGTTTCTCATTCAAGTGTTGAAGCAGAGTATAGAGCTCTTGCTCACACCACATCTGAATTCATTTGGTTACGGTGGGTTCTTTGTGATATAGGGGTTCTGATTTCTGCTCCTACACCACTGTATTGTGATAACAAGGTTGTTATTCAAATTACACACAATGATGTCTTCCATGAACGTACGAAACATATCGAGATAGATTGTCATTTTACTCGTCATCATTTTAAGAAAGGTACAATCACTCTTCCGCATGTCAAATCAGAATTTCAAGTGGTTGATCTTTTCACCAAGACTCACTCTGCAGCTCGTCTTCAATTCTTAATTTCCATACTCAAGATGTGTACTCCACCACCTTGAGTCTGAGGGGGGGTGTTAAGATATGGTCAAGATATTATATATCTTGACATTATTGTGTTGTTATTTGGTTGTAACTGCATATATATTCTTGTTGTATATATCCTAGATATTGTTAGGTGTATCTTTTATTTGCCTTATCTAGTTGTGTAAAGTTGTATAAATCAGGCTATTGCCTATCAATGAATACACAGAAAATTATTCTCACATCTACATTAAAATCTCTATGCTCATGATTATCAGAGACAAAAAAACAGTGATAAACTAAAGAAGCCGCAGAACGAAGTAAGAGATCTCTAGGTAATTAATATGATAATTACCTTTATTGAATTATTAAGAATTTTCATGTTGGATAACTAGGTATCACCGGGCCTTACGGCCCGGCTCAACCTCCCATGTTAGTATAAGTTTACATAATTTGTTTCTTTCTCATTCTAGGGTACTCATAATTTTATAACATTAGTAAACACCTAATAATATTAGTACTAATCGAATCAGTTTGCATTTAGGCACTCATTTCCTGCAAAAAAGAATAATCAATCACTTGATTTAATTTCATCAATAGTCCAATAATTGTTATCATTACTGGAACGTTTGTAAGCGAGCTTCGAGGTTAGTGGTTCGTTTCTAATTAACCAAGACATGTGCCGACAATTATATTTTTTTGTTACCTAACAAACCATCATACCTTGCAACAGGTGCACTTTCATTGGCAACTACCAATGCCTCTAGAGTATTGATAAATCTGGAATGATACAAAACAAAAGTGCTCAAATTGGATCAACTCCATGAAAGATTAAATTGCTAGTAATTTACTTTGAAAGTACAGTATGTTAGTCTTTTACTTAACAAAAAACATGTAATAGAGCGTAAGAGCTACAACAATGTGATACTAAAGCATCAATTTGGTTTAAAAAATGGTATAAGCTTGCTCAATTTGGTAAACATTATTTTTTAGCAGATAAGATTCTAATATGTTGTTACTTGTTTTTCTAATCATTTAATTAAGTATAAGTAACCAATTTGATTACTTACAGATTTTCTGAGCAGTTGCACGTTGATAAATTCTCTTGAACAACTATATCAACTTTCTAATGTTTAGTGAAACTTCTAGAATTCATTTGTGTATCTACTAATAGTGATAACAATGTAAAACAATGTACATGTTTGGATTACATGATTATAAGAATCCATAAAATCGTTCATTAACTAACACAGAAATATGAGATGTTCATCCCCAATTTTAGTTGTCATATTCCTACTAAACCGGTAACTACACACATTCACAAAATCACCAAAAACATAATCTATGTCACCACTTTCATCCACCCCCATCGATCAACGACATCATGAGAAACATGATCAACAATATCATCTGGTTCTCTCTTCCTTGAATCATTCCTTGAATCAAAAAGATAAATTGAATCTAGTGAAAGCAAGTAGACTATTTAGATTCAAATAAAAATTCAACTCACAAATAGTGAAAAATTAACGTATCCTTAAAATGCTTATATAGAACCCAGCTCAACTTTTTATCTTTACATGTTGCCTTTTTTTATTCAAAATTTTCAGTCATTTATTAATTTCTAGAATTTAATCTAGTGATTATCAAGTAAATATTACATTCAAATAAAAATTCAATTCAAGAATAATGAAAAATTAAGGTATCTCAAAATTTATCCGAATAACAGATTTGATTATATGAAACCAAGCTTAACCTCTCACCTTTCCATGTTTAGTTTTACGTTTGGATAAGAAAATGCTCATTAATATTGCGAAAGTGTGTAGAATTTTAGCTAAGAATTAAAAATCACCATAATCAATTATCCAATCATGTATTAATTTCTAACATATATTTGAAGATTTTCCTATCGAACACTCCGGTCCTATGACGAAGTTTCTCATGTATTGAAAAGCATTTTGGACCGTTACCCTTTAGAGCTCTATAATCCAGTTTGCATCCAAGAATTCGTCCTCATCATCCAAAATGACGCACGATTAATCTAAATCATCTGATGCAAAATCTTCGGTAGCATACATACAGTTAATGCCAAACATACATGGACAAATATAAGAAAGTACAAAGCCAAGAAATAGTTTAAATGTGAAGTTACATTCTAGTGTAGGAACCCAAAGTTAAATCTGCAGAATTCATGCTAGCGTTATGGTGAGATTCACCAGTACATTGATCTAAAATAAAACAACTATTCTTAGATCCCTGGATGCGTCTGTAAAGAGTACAGATTCCACAAAAATAGTTATTCAGATTCTTACCGGATAGTCCGAGATAATACCATCAGATGTATTCTTTGAATAGCATGTGAGTATCCGTTTAGGTTTGGGAATAAAAGAATAGCATGTCAGTATCTGTTTAGGTTTGAGAATCTGCATTAAACGCATGAAAATTCTGTCAAGAACATAGAATGCAAAATTCACATTGCAAACAATTATAACAGAAGAATCCAGTTTTGACACTGTAAATCAGTGCATGGCATATACTTCTTTCAAACATCACATTTCATCGTGCTTGTTGGGCAATCTGTTGTTTCTGATACAGCTGTAAACAGAATATTTCAAGATTAACACCCACAGTTTAGTTCAAATATTAAATTAAAAAACCATAGTACTAAACGCGTTGCTCTTCATACATTTGGAAAAGAGACCCTTGCTTCATTATTGCAAGTTTCACCATATACTACATCTTCAGACTAATTAATCTACTCGTCTAACACACCTGCTGCAGAGCATCCTGAGTATGGTAGGATGGAATATCAACCGTGGATGGTGATGTAACTGTTGGTGCCCTTGATAGACTAAATAATGGAAGCTAAAAATACTATAAGAGAAGATACAGAAACATAATACAAATATATTGTACATCCTATATCTTTCTTAGTTAAATCAATAATTTCGTGGACATGAATGGTTTGATTTTGATAGAAAGAGAAAGTGTGAGACAGAGAGGTAGGACGTGATTTAAATTTGTTCAATTCTTGTTGATTGGCCAAAAAAGCTAAAGGTGTGGATAGCATAAAGTACCTGTAACCAACGTCATTCTTTTTCTTTAAAACTATGATTGAATCAGGTTTAACCTATAAGGAAGATCCCGATGTCTTGTTGGCCTGATCAAATTTGGTCAGCCGGTCATTATCCTCACACAAAATTTTAATCGTCTGGTAATGATTGGGGCGGTGTTTAGGTAATCGTGTCATATTTTCTAGAGTTAAATATAGCCCCCACTTTAAAATTAGCCTTGATTAGGTTGAAAGTTAGAGGGTGGAACCTATAAAGAAGATCCCGATGTTTTGTTGGCGTGATAAAATTTGGTCATCCGGTCATTATCCTCCCACAAAATTTTAATCGTCCGGTAATGTTTGGGGCTATGTTTAGGTAATCGTGTCATAATAGCCGAGGCCTATGGCCCCGGCCGTGGATTAAAATTTCTAGAGTTAAATATAGTCCCCACTTTAAAATTATCTGTGATTAGGTTGAAATTTAAAGGTTCGAACCTGTAAGGAAGGTCCCGATGTCTTGATGGCTTGATCAAAGTTGTCCATCCGGTCAGTACCCTCACACAAAATTTTGGTCGTCCGGTAATATTTAAGGCTTTGTTTAGGTAATCGTGTCATAATAGCCGGGGCCTAGCGCCCCGGCCGTGGATTAGAATTTTTAGAGTTAAATATATTCCCCACTTTAAAATTAGTTGTGATTAGGTTGAAATGTAGAGGGTCGAACCTATAAGGAAGATCTCGATGTCTTGCTGGCCTGATCAAATTTGGTCAGCCGGTCAGTATCTTCACACAAAATTATAATCGTCCGGTAATGATTAGGGCGGTGTTTAGGTAATCGTGTCATAATAGTCGGGGCCTACGGTCATGGCCATGGATTAGAATTTCTTGAGTTGAATATAGTCCCCACTTTAAAATTATCCATGTTTAGGTTGAAATATAGAGGGTGGAACCTATAAGGAAGATCCCGATGACTTGCTGGCCTGATCAAATTTGGTCAGCTGGTCAGTATCCTCACACAAAATTTAGTCGTCCGATAATGATTAGGGCGGTGTTTAGTTAATCGTGTCATAGTTTCTAGAGTTAAATATAATCCCCACTTTATAATTAGTCGTGATTAGGTTGAAATTTAGAGGGTGGAACCTATAAGGAAAATCCCGATGTCTTGCTGGCCTGATCAAATTTGGTCAGCCGGTCAGTATCCTCGCACAAAATTTTAGTCGTACGGTAATGAGTGAGGCGGTGTTTAGGTAATCATGTCATTGTAGCGCTAAACACAAAATTAACCGTGAGTAGGTTGAAATTTAGTGGGTCGTGGATTAGAATTTGGTCAGCCGTTCAGAATCCTCGCACAAAATTTGGTCGTCAAATTGGACAAATTTAGTCAGCCGGTCAATATCCTCGCACAAAATTTTAGTCGTTCGATAATGAGTGAGGCGGTGTTTAGGTAATCGTGTCATGGTGGCCGGGGCCGTAGGTCTCGGCTGTGGATTAGAATTTCTAGCGTTAAATATAGTCCTTAGTTTAAAATTAGCCGTGATTAAGTTGAAATCTTGAGGGTCGAACCTATAAGGAAGATCCCGATATCTTGCTGGCATGATCAAACTCTTGTCAGCCGGTCAGTATCCTCGCACAAAATTTTAGTCATCCGATAATGATTGGGACGGTGTTCAGGTAATCGTGTCGTAGTAGCCGGGGCCGTCGTGGATTAGAATATCTAGAGTTAAATATATTCCTCATTTTAAAATTAGTTGTGATTAGGTTGAAATGTAGGGGGTCGAACCTATAAGGAAGATCTCGATGTCTTGCTGGCCTGATCAGCCGATCAGTATCCTCACATAAAATTTTAGCCGTTCTGTAATAATTGGGTGGTGTTTAGGTAATCATGTCATAATAACCGGGGTCATAGTAGCCAGGACCTTGGCGGCCCCAACCGTGGATCAAACGTAGTCCCTACATTAAAATTATTTGTGATTAGTTGGAATCCAACTAATTGAACCAATAAGTTAGGCAAGGACTGCGACCCTAATGTTTTTTATTTATTATTTTTTAGTCTTATCAGAGTGAGAAGGAAAGAAAATTAGGAAGTCCTCTCGCATGCATCAAATAGTTCAAAAAAATGTTAATTATACAGTAACATGGAACATGGGATTTGCACCATAATTTGTCGCTTAAAACAGTTTTTAGTAAACTATTGGTGATTGAGATAACCATCAAACGGACAAATTAACATGGAAATACATAATCCCAAATGGGAACACATAAAAATTCTAAATTTGATCAAGATTAACTTGTCTAGTGCATTCTTCCAAATTACAATAATTAGTTCATTTATTATGCAATACTGGATATCTGCCGAATGAGTTAAAAATGAACAATACCATAAAATGTATAATCATCTCAAGAGTGGAACGTAATCCAAAGTAATCCTATACTTACCGAATCGGTAACAAAGTGGAAGGTTAGCTCCATAGTTCGAATTCACACAGAGATACACTCTATCGCTTACTAATTATATCAAGCACGGTAAGTAACTTGTCCGCAGCAATTTCATAGAGAATATAGATTTGATATGAAATGCTCTTGGCAATTTCATCATACTGTGAACAAATAGTTACTTAACATCCGTAGTAATATTACTGTTTCTGTTGCTATATCCGAAGATTATACGTGCACTGCACATGACTTCTTCAAAGCTTCTAATCTCCACAATCACAAAACGAAAAACATCAACAAAGAGATTTTCCTGGCACATGGCGCATCATCTTGCAACATCGACATTTAAAACTTCTAGTCTTCTAACAACTTTTGGACAAGGAACCACATCAGCATATTCGTCCACGTTATGAGCAAGTAATCTCGTATGATGCCCTTTATGGGAAGTCTCAACATCCGTAACATGGATGAAATAAAAGATAAATACCTGTAGTTGGTATGTTATCTTGCACTATTCATCAACTTTGTCAAAAGATAACGACATAACATACTTATCAATTTTGGTGACAATAGAAACGACAAAAATACACAACCATGGGTGTGATGAAAGCCGGGCCAACGATCATTTCACATTTATTATAGAGATATCGATAACGCTTTTCGTCCTGCCAGACCCTATATCAAATGCGCAGCACACAACTTGATCATGGATGCATCTTTGGATATAGGGGGTTCCATGTGTTATGTGTCAGCAAGCATTCAAGTTTGTATATATCTGATTTAGTGAACTAAACTAACCTCAATAACTGAAATACCTGCTTTGGATTGTCCTGAGCTATAGTATTACCTAATTCATGGGAAAATTCAGATTTTGTATCATCCTAACCCGATTCATCAAAATACCAAAACCCAAAACCTGTTTACATAACAGTGAGTGAAGCTAGAAGAAGAGAAGAGTGTCACACACAGTAAAGTGAGAAACTGGAAGATTTTCCATCTATGAAGCTTTCCACCAACAACATTTTGAAGCAAATTACTGAAGGATTTTTATCAACACTGTGAAAAGAACCTAACTCTACAGAGGGGAAAGATCCATATTACCAAGGAGTCAAAGAAGTATTCACTCTCACTATCAAATTCTACCCTGGAAATGTTCTATCTCACATCTAATTTCTTTTTCTTTTTTGATTATTAGTTCCCCTGAGTAGAACAGGTCAAACAAAAAATATCATAAGATACTAACGTCATCCTCCAGAATAAGAAAAATATTGGATCAACTTAAGCTAAAATATTTCAATTTGAAGAAAAAGATTCTAAAGTTGAGTAAGAAACACGCACATCACAGTAACTCCAGTTGTGAATGTCCTAACCACAACGATACTTCCTGAACCCGTAAACAACATCACGTATAGTTAATATTAGAAACATATTAATTACAATAATGAATTGAATTCGTACCTCGTCATGATAATCATGATAATCTAATGAAATGTAATAGAGTAATTGTAAAAACATAGTTTAATTCATACCTCATATTGGTTATAGAAAGAACGATATGCTCACGAAACTAAGGATGAATCAATATCTGCAGTGGTCAAGCAAGAATAGCATATTTCAAAAAACCAAACTCTATTCATAGCTATGTTGACAAACTATCAATGAATCAATCTCTGTAGTGGTCAGGCAATAATAGTTTAATTCAGCAAAGAAAAATGTATTTTTAGCTTAATTAGTGGTGAACCTGCTCAGTTAAGAAGAATTAAGCAACCGAGAAAAGGAGGAGGAGGACGTGGTAGTTTCAGTGTTAACATTAGGAACCACTATATCACCGGCACCATCTTTCATCACCAATATAACGACGACAACAACAACCCATTTGTTCCATTGTCCCCTGGATCCAGATAATTGTCCAAGATACTTCCCAAATCTCCATAGTTTCCTCTTCCACTCGCCTTTGAAAACACCTTCAGGACCTTGGCTAGGTCGCTAGAGCAGCGACGCTGTCTTCTCTGATTTTTACCGCCACGAAATTCTTTAATGTTTATCAATTTTAAAACTTTTTTAAGAAATACACCTAAGTGAACCTGGATTTGGATTTTGGATTTGAATTGTTGTTACCACTCATGATTCACCTAAGTGAACCTGGATTGAATAACAAAATCAGTAAACATGATGATTCACCTAATATATTCGTTATGTGCTCCATGCAAAATGAAAACCAAAGAGACGTGTGTGATTCAGTAAATCCAATACTATATTGCGTTTACCTACCAATAGATCAATAAACATTAGCTTGACAGTATATGTCTGCAATTACCCACCAATTGAAATTTTGGCGAAAACAGAATTTATATAGAAAAATGAACTAAATTTTTTATAGAAATTATCTACAGTTCTGAAATTGTCTACAGAATTATGAACCTTCCAACAATTGAAATGGTCTTCTTATTATCGAGCATCAAAATGTCAAGAAGGCTATGGTTATTTCAATCATTGTCTACATATATGACAGAGTATACATGGTAAAGGTACCTTTCTTTATGTCATGCACCTCATGAATGGAAGGTTGAAGGCATCGTGGAGGACAAAGAGTACTTGCCTGATCAAACCTACAGGATGAAATAACATAAGTTGTTAATCTAGGGGATTAAAGTTTAGTACAACGAAAATGTAGTTGGATGATTTACCTTGATATTTTCTGACAACGTGAAGCAATAGATCGAATTTCCAGATTAGGTTGTTTAGTACCACCAAATCGATAGACCCCAATCGGTTAAACTAATTTAGCAAATGTAAGAAAGTTTGATTTTAGAGATGCTCTGAAAAGAGAGGGCAAGCATTGATGTAACTTAGTGACAGTGATAGAATTATAGGGTCGGAGTTTATAAAGAAAAAAAAAAACATATCTCTTGATCCTAAATGGACTATGAATACTCGATATATCATCCATTAATCACCTAAAAAGACGACAGCAAGATCACAGTTCTTCCCAATTCTCTCGGCCAAAAAATAACCCGAGAATTCTTAACTCATGTTATCTATTCCGTGCTTGTCCTAACCGATAGCAGCGACGGAAAAAAAAATTCTAGGTTTTGTGTGAAAGAAGAATACTGTGGGGAGAAAGGAAATTTAGTTGTACAACGAATCATGTTTACTGTTTTTATTTAGAAAAATTAAGGGCCGCATTGTTTTGGTCGAATAACAAAATCTCAACATTCTTAATTAAGAAACAAAATAGATTTTAGGATTTATCTCTCGAAATTCGGGAATACTGAAGAGGTAGAAGGGATGAATACGTTGTAGCAATATTCGACTCAACTGAATTACAACTCGCAACTGAAACCACATAAGCAAACCGAGTATTTAGAGCTGAACAACAAAAACAACAACCATGTAAGAAGATATCAATTTTTTGATGAAACAAACAGGGTTTTGAGAATAGAGCAGGGTCATGAAGTGAATCAGATTAAACTCATGTTTGTTTCATCAATTTTTTGATGAAACAAACAAGGTTTTGACAATAGAGCAGGGTTTATATATGGCTATGAAACACAATTCATAATACAGTAAATTAGGTTTCAGTTGCAACCACTTCTTTTCTAGGAAATAGAGCAGGGTCTAATTCATTATTTCTATTATTAGACCCATTCACCAGAAAAAAAGATTTCTCTCTGATAATACATCAAAAAGCAACAAATTAATAGCGATCATAGATTCAATCGTACGGTAATTACAGCAAGAGAAGCAACACTAATGGGAGAAAACCAAAACTCTAACCCTAGATTTTTTATACCTATTTTTCTCGATCAAATTCGATTTGAAATCAGAAATTAAAGGAAGAGAATGATTGATTTTACCTTCATTAGAACTTGACATTTAAATTACTAATCAAACCCAGAAAATTAAACAAACATCTTAATCAAAACCTATCTTAATCAAAACCTATCCGGAAAAAAAAACAGATACAAATTTGAGATACAAACTACTTTAAGACGTGAAATTTCGGTCTAGCCCCAATCATGGCAGATATAATGCCCACATATTTAGTTGGTTGTATCGTATTATAGTGTGTTAGTTATTCTAGTTAGGATTTCACAGATAATTCCCTGTTTCAATCAAGATTGTTAATGTCTTGTTGATTGCTAAAGCCAAAACTGAAATATGTATGGTTAAGATACATCTGCCTAAGGACAAACCCTTAGTTACCTGAGTTTCCGATGCAGTCTTCTTGCACACAAATTTCCTTTCTTTCAGGGTGCATTACTTTCATAGGAGATCCACGTGTCAGCACTATAACCAAATCTTTATTATGTGAAATTTGTTTAAGAAAAGAATAACCAAAGGTAAATTAGGTAGTTTTACCTTGACTTTTTCCTCGTATCGTATTCAAATTTCTAAGTATTAGTTAATTTTTAGTTATTTGTAAGCAAACAATATATATTCAGGGCATAAGGGTACCTTGGTTAACTACGACCACTTTGCCTGAGTGAGCTTGGCATGGGAAAGAATCTCAGTGATTCCTTCTAGCCTATGAACATGATCAAATTTCCTACCCCTAGCCACATTATCTTTGTCAACTTGCTAAATGCCAACGTGGATCAGCTGATTTCATTGGGTGTAGCCATTCACCTGTAATGGAACCAAAAATTAACTCAATAGGTTATCCAAGCTATAAAAACTACAGAAAAGAAATGTCACCTATGATAATCACTTTAATTCATATGGTCCATAACATGTTCATAAGTTACTATCATCTTTATGCAATACCAAAGCATTGCCAATGGAGTCTATTATTTTATTATCTTTTATTGCATATTTACTAATAGTGAGTAAAATAAAAATATTAGAGAAGCTTTACTTGTGGTAACCCAAGTCAGGGAAAATAAATCACTGTATGCAATCACCTGTCAAGAAAAATAAAAAAAACCACATCAAATAGCCGGTAGAAGGCAAGCGCAAACAAATATCTCGACTGCATTGGAGAAACACTGAATAACCGACCTAATGGATTGAACTTCATATACCTAACTCTGCAACCTCCTGCCTACTCCAGCGTTTTTTTCATCGTTGTTTTTCCAAATTTTCCTTTACATTAAGTGCGCACACACTATAATCAACTATATAGGCCTGGACATAGAAACAGGCCAAGATATCATTCCTCGAAAAAAATTAACTCTGAGAATTTATATTTGGTTAGACAAATATAAACTCTACATGTAGTGGGACGAAGTCAAGATCAATCCCCCAAAATGTAATACCTTTGCATAATTTATAAAATGAAAATGGAATATAAATTAAGTCTACATGTACGGAACTAAGTCTATATAATAATACTATATAGCAATGTGAAATCGCTCCAAATATATGTAAAATAAATTGGGTTACATCCAACTTCTATACGGGCATTGTGCCATGAAATTTAGACATGCAAGACCAAGTCAACAAAGTTGAGTTATCTCCTATGCATTTCACCGGCAAAACAATAACATTGATGTGTAAATTTAAATTCCAATAAGAACTGATCGATTGAGATAAAATCTAAAGTGCAGTGCGAAGAGATATAGGTAATGTATCACGTATACGCCACTTACCTTTTTATTCTGAATGCGGTAACCTCAATCTGGGTTCTCAATTACTGCATGAAGTATGGTTTAAACGCATTAACAATCTGAATCTTTTAGGGTGCACTTGGAAGAGACGTGGCATTTAACAAAGCACCTCAATCTCACCACGAATGTCCCCAATCCTTAACTCTCCTACAACCTGGAAAAAGTAAATGAAACTGATGATTAGTTTCGTACATAGGATATCATTAACCAAAAAGCAAAACCATAAAGATTTTTGTTGTGAAAAGAATGAACGGATAAAAGTGAGGATTATGGTAATGCGTACAATTAGTTCATGCAAGTAAGAGTAGTCATTAGAGGCATAAAAAAAAACATAATCCATGGCTCCATAGAATGATAAAGGTAAATATGTCATTATAGCAATTTAGCCATTTAGAAATTATTTTGGAAGATTTACCAAATGTTTTCTCATCAAATTCACCATTGAGATCCAATGGGAACTATGCTTAACCCAACAACTAAGAAAATAAAATCTTCATGAAGTGAGGAGACTACCTTTACTATCACTTCTAATTGACTATTCTACGGTACAATATAACTCGGACAATTAATAGCGTCACATAAAAATTAATACCTAGCTTGTCGGTCTTCAATTCCTTTGCCACTGTGGGGAGTCGAGAGACCCAGCAAAATCATGTAAAAAGATGTGAAATGAGAGCCCATATTAAAGGATTTTGCATAATATTTGGCATGTTTAATCACCCGATTATTGCGAAAGAATAACATATTACAGTACTTAAATGGTAGATACATACTTTAATTCGGAGGAAGCAATAGCAAGTTGTTTATCCGAATTGGCAGTTTAAAAGTGAAAACGCACTTCCTACAGAAATTGTGGATACATATGATTCAACTCCCAATCAGGATCGAGTCGGTTAAACTAAGTTCACGCAGATTCCATTTATGAGGCCAATTAAAGTTAACACGGCAAGAAAAAAATACCTCATCAGAATTCTTTCGCAAGCCCTTCACTCTATCATCCCGTTTTTGCTTCAAATGTAAAAGAGTCTGGTTTCTGCGAAATCACTAAGCTTTGCTCTTGGTAAATCTCTTGCAACACGGATAACATTCTGATTGAAGGGTATACAGATCCATCTTTAATCTCTTGAATGTTACATTTTGCCCAAATGTATTCAGCTTTCACACCAAGGTGTCTTTAATTACTGAACACACATATAGTGTCCAATAAACATCTATCACACTGTACAATCTGCAAAACAGCATAAACAAAGAGTATACACTCAAAGTTTTGACCTGCTAAGACATTTAGAAAACAAAACATTCCTATATGAAAATTACATATGAAAGTTCTCTCGGGATCAATTTTAATTACCGTCACTTTGCATCCTAATATAGTAATTTACAGTAGCCACTGTTTAGCAAAAGTCGATTTTTTTTTTAGGTTCTATAAAAATTACCCAGTGCTGAGGTTAAAATATGCTAGACAAAATCAATGTCTAAGAAGTGTATATGCCCACTGATTTGTGCCGATAGTTGTCAATTGTAATGTCAACACACTCTTCTTAGTGTCCGCTTTACCCATAATCATTTGTACTTAAGTAAGACGTTAAACCCTTGGAAATCCTTTTCAACCAAAATAATTAACAGGTCTTAAAATTCCAACAGTACACTTACTAAATCATAAACCCTTAAGAAGCATTAAATATTTCTAACTACCTTGTTAATCCAAACTTGTACAGAACCGCTTCACACTGAAGAACCAAACAATTTACAGCCCTAAAATTAATTTGCCCTTTCAATCTAATCTAGTTGTATATATACATGTGAGCTAAGACTTCTATGTTGTCTCTATTACCATTAGTAATGTGGACGGACCCATCTTGAGCTGATTTTTTTGCTACTCACACTTTTCTGTAATTCGAAAAACCAAGGTTCAACACAAAACGTTAAATGTTTCAAGCTTTACCATTTATGCAAAAATCGACACGATCCCACGCACTCTTCCTTGATTTTATTTGTGTGAACAGCTAGCTCCTCAACAACTTATAAAACTACTTATATGAGTACCTCAATGTTAGCTTGGATTTTCCATCTATAGCATGCTCAAGAAGCTAGTATTGGAAGTCCTGCACAAAAACATAAAACCTTCTGTTTTATGGCAAAACGTAAAAGCACGAAACCAATTCAAAGCGCAAACACAAAAGAAATTTTACATAGAGTAAGGCTTACCTCAAAGGACAGTCTAGAAAGGCAGAATCATCATGTCGAATCCAAAGAGGGAATTTTAATTAAGTATGCATGAGGTTTCAAAAGAGCGCATTCGAAAAAGGGGATTTTTCCTTGTTTCCTGAACACGGTCTACTTTCTTCACAGCATCACACATCAATCCCCCATATGATTAGCTCAAATTCTTAGTCTAACAAAGAAACTTAACTCCACTTTGGTTCGTATCACCGATTGTGTGTGCTTCTTAAGCGCCAAACGCGACCATTGAACCATGGAAAAGCACCAGTTCCTTTGCCTGGCTGATTACATAAAAACTTGACCAAAATCCAGTCTTCGGCTTGTCTTTCAAACTGCACTTGGTCCCTTGTAACAAACACTTTCCGCTATCAACGAGAACAGTTGCAAAGAACACTTTTTACAGCTGAAAATCAGCTCAACAGACCACTTCCATCTCGTCTCCTTGTCTTCTCAACTGAACCTGATCACAACCTCTGGCAAACAGACTCGACTGGAGCTTGAAGTAGTGAAGAGACTCATTCAGGCCTTTACTTGAATATATTGTGTGCCATTCTCTTCTTGCTGTAGCCTTTAGACTTCTACAGCTTCCAAACTCACCCAATTTCTGCAAATTCAATTCACAGTAAACCATCATTTCAACAACACAAACCCCTTTCATTTATGTCTTGAAACTCAACCTAATTCAGCCATCACCCTGAGTTCCAAATGCCACACCAATTCAAATCAAATACTATCAGCACAACCATCATTACCAACCCTAACCAAATAGAGAAAAAAAGAAGAAAATAATAATTAGCAAGTGGGAATCAAAAATTACAACAAATCAATCGGAAATCAATACGAAAAGCAATCAATTGGAAAATCAATACGAAAAGCATGAAGAGACAAAATTAAATACGGGGCATCAGTAACTCATAATCTGAAGAAAAAAAATTACCCAAATATCCAATTTTTATCGGATTCAAAATCAAGTAAAATAAGGAATCGTCGATAAAGATAAACAATTACCCGAGTAAAGCTTAGAACAACTGAAAAAAAACTAACTCGATCATTCTCCATAACTCTTCAATCTCGATCATCATCATCCACAGCTCCTCTGTTAAATCCAATTTCTCGATCTTTCTGAAATACTGTGCGACCAAATTTTCGTATAGGTTGCAGAAGAGAGAATTCAGAAGTGAGTGAATAACGAAGAAGTTTAACCTGATCTTTTTAATTTGATGCAATTTTTTGAATTAGGGTTTCTGCGAGATAAGAAAAGTTCCTGGAGATGCAGAGAGAAAAAAATAAGGGAAAGTTTGGTATGAAATTCGTTTATCAATGAGAATATCAAGAGGGCCCCAATCTTTCCTGACCGTCGAAATCAACTACCTATCATTCCCAGCCGTCCAAGTCATAGCTCGATCAGGATGATGCCAACCGCCGAATCATGGTCCCCGTCGAATCATGTCCGTCTAATGACTCTCAAATCTCAAAGTCAAAGACCACCTTTTTTTATAACAGTGATATGATAAGGAATGATAATATGATAAGGAATGATAATATGATACTATATCATGTACGAATTACTCTTATTATATTGTTACAATTACTGCAGGTTTTGTTATTTGCTTTAGTTAGTCTTAATAGAGAATGTAGTGCTAACTTTAGAAAACTTATTTCCTTTTTTATGAAATTAAAAATACATTGCGGGAATATCGTGGAAACTGAGTGCTTTCTCAGTATTCCTTGGCTCCTAGACTTCTATTTGGTTCTTATTAATTCCTAGCTTAGATTCTTTCGGTGCTGTCATTTCGAGATATAGTTTGTAATTTTGAGTTGCTGAGTTAGTTCAATTGAAGAAAAACAGCGCTTTAGATAGGAAACAACAGAAAGGTTGCCTTCATTAGTCAGTAAATTTCATAAGAATAGCCAACACTGGTAGGCAGAACCTTGTCAGTTGTCACAGTATGCAAAGGGGGTTACACTGTTTTAAAAGAGAAATAAACTTTCACTCTAAATACTATAGGCAGTTATGATGAGAGTGGATGTACAATAAACTTAAGCTTAAGACCTACTCCCTCCGTCCCTAATTAGATGAGCTACTTGTAGTTTGCACAAATTTTAAGGCAAGGAGGAAAGTGGAGTATATTTAAGTATTTTTACAATTATACCCTTATGGATAATAATTAGTAAAATTTAGAAACGATTTATCTCTTAAACTATACCACGGTTTTTTATAAACTTTATACCGTTGACAAACATTTTAAAACACTTACGCAACGAATATAAACATGACTATCAAATTATACATATTTCTTATAGAAAAAATAATCAATTAAAAGGGTAGTTTTAGAAATATCCCCTTGATTAGTGAAATAGCTCATCTATTTGTGGACAAAACTAAAAACCAAGTAGCTCATCTAATTAGGGACGGAGGGAGTAATTGATTGTACATGCTTGGTTTGATTATAACCATTGAGTTCAGTTGTTAAGTCTTAAATTTGTTTTCCCGCACTTCAAGTAGGACACCTCACACTCTGCCAACATTAGCATCTATGACAAAAATTATGTTGGCAGAGAGGATTTTGGCATCCGTTTTTGGTGCAATGAGTTCACCCACATATTATGTAGCAGATGTTCAAAAGGATTATGATATATGTAAGTAAAGCGTCCTTCTCTTGTCTAAATAATGTACTGTTTGCATTAGACCCCCACGATATATCCCTAGGTACTTCATTTTTGGTCTATAACCTACAGATGTTAGGCACACTTTGATTATCTATCTGTTTGGTCCAAGTGCATGATACTTGTTCATGTGTAATATGGATACAGATCAACAATGAGATTTACTTTCTACTTTGGTTTTTAGAAGTATTTCCATGATTTTAGCTCTGCTGTGGTAATGGAGGTATGTCCTCCATCACTTATTCATGTCACTTTTCATTTTATTGTAGTGCATTATATGGTCGTTAGAATACTCTAGAAATAAATAAACAAACTGGATCTATCACAGAGCCATTCTTTTGATAATCTGGAATACACTTCCATATCCACAGCCTGAGATTATAAGAAAATGCAATAAATTCCAAGGAAGTTTGAGACACTAAACAGACTTGCCAACATTTGACACTGGACCTAGAACCCCTGCATTTGTGGCCTGATATTCTGAACACCATCACAAACAACGAAAAGCCTAGCACAAACCATATGACAGTGTAGCTAGGAGAATATGGCAGATGAAGGTCATCCCCAGAATTAATCTTTTACCTGGAAGGTTAAAACTAAAATTGTACTCCCTCCGTTTTTAAATAATAGGTTGGTGTCTATAAATAAATGTTTCAAAAAATAGGCTGGTTTCCTAATTGGGAAAGTCAAATGTTACTTTAGTTTTCTGGGACCACCTTTCTCCTAACTTGTTTTGATGACAAGTGTCATGTGGACCATTTCACTTTACTTCTTTTATTCACAAGTGTCATGGGGACCATTTCACTTCACTTCTTTTATTGACAAGTGTCATGAGGACCACTTTCAATGATTAGTTCTCTTAATTTCTTTAATTTTCTCTAAAAACAAAACCAGCCTACTAATTAAGAACGGAGGGAGTATCATTTTATATTAATCATATAAACCTAAATGTGTTATGTGCAAGCAATGTAGTTGATCTCGGATTTCGGTTTGTCTCGGTCCCGAACGAGACACTGGTACAATGTTGTTTCGGGGGAATTCCGTTTCCAAATTTCAGCGTAATTTCGGTTCCACTTATATATATATAATTTCCACACATGTTAACATATAATGAAATGCTATCAAATTAACCAAAACAAAAAGAAAATTATTCATTAAGAAAATACAAAAGTGTAAACAGTATACTGATCCAGGGTCATTATTTCTAAATTTTATATGTAAACTATGGTTGTCGGACCTTTTGCACATTTTTAAACTGTCAAGAGTAATGAGCAATACCACTGATAAAGAAGGGAGGGGTTAATTAAACAAAAGAACGAACAATAGTTACACATTTTATAGTGGAGACGTTTTTACTTATACGTGTTGAGCGATATTCTCACATGCACCACAACACGTGTATACCTTTTGGGAAATTATACATTAAACTCTCTTTTTTCTTTTACTAGGAAGAACAATTGAATACGTCTCTCACTAACTCTCTTTTTTCTTTTCACAGGAAGAACTATTGGCATCGTCTCCCTCTCATACGCGAACGCTTTCCCTGAATGTTAATTTCTTCTTCGTTATATGGATGTACTCGCTGATTTGGGTGTTTCAACAAGTGTCTGCTGAGTTTATATATAAATTAGGGTTCATTTCTTTCTCTTTTGAATCGAATCTCTAAATGATGTACCGTAATTCATACGAGTTTATACAAATTTATGGTTTTGATTTATGATGGGATTGATCATATTATGTTACTTCCGTAATGAAATTGATTTATCTATTGCTATCTGTTTGGGCAAAAATAGATCTTTACCTCAAACAATCTCAATTGAAGTTGCTGATCTCCGCAGCTATCTTCCAAGCACGCAGAGGGGTACCTGCAAAACAAATACTCCGACGCTCAAGTCGGGTCTCCAAGTATTTGCGAGGTGAGTTTTTAGGGGTTTGATTGCGTACCTTCCTTAGGATATTTGTTATCCTTTTATAGGTTTCAGAACCTCTAGATAAGCTCTGTTGGGATTTAGATAAAGCTCTGTTGCGATATCTGTGCTCATATTACTTATCCAATCTGTAACAAGATTGACTCTAATACCTTCTCGAATCTTCTACAAGGTGTAGAGATAAGTTCGCATATGTGTTTGGCCAGAAAAGGCCGAGGCTGAGTTGCAACTCTTTGGATATGTGAGTCTAGCACTGGCGGCCTGGTTTGGCAACTTGAACAGTGGCCTGGCCCTTGTACTCCACAATTTACGGGGTACACATATCGCCCCCCTCTTAACCCCTTAATATATTAAGGGGTTAAGAAGCAAGTGAGTGAAGTCAGACGCCCCCAATTCTTTGTTTGTGGCTGGTCGGTTGCCCATATAGGACAATGTTGTGAATATAATGATTCTATTTCAGAAATGAATTCGTTAGCCGGCAATAGAATCATTTTTCATAATCTTCATTTCGAAACTTATGAGTCGGGTGTGACTTATCTTTGTGATTGTTGTGTATCCTTTCAATGAATACAAGTGTGATGATTTGTTTGTCTTTTTCGGTTGTTTTAATTTATTCATATTCAAAGAACTCCTCCCAAAGGGATCTTCATACGTGACGTGGAGAGCTTAGTTCGTCGAAGTCGCCATTTGCATAACAAGGACTATACGCTCGGGAGGATAGCTCGGTGACGACGATTTCGCTCCTGGCTTGAATAGGAATAAGGTGAGTTCAGCTCTGACTCCAATACATATGCCCGTATTCACGGATAACAACTCTCCTGATGATAATGACGTGCTCATTGCTCATGACGATCCCACGCCCCCTGGTATACTTATTTGAGCTTCTCATTCATTTCTTCTAGTTCACTCATAGTACAATTACTTGGATAGATTTTGATCATTAATTGGTGTTTGTCCTTTGTGAACTCCAATTTCCATGTCAAAAGGAAAGATGGTCATTGAATCAAGGAGCGTTTTCCGACTCCTTGCCTAATCCTCCATTTTGCTCCCCGATCCGGGACGCAGTATCGAACAATGCTTTCCCGCATCCCGGTTTCTTGCACTATCAATTGATGAGTCTGATTACAGTCGGCTGCTCCGCACCATGTCGGACCACTATGGTCAGGTATATGAATTCAGCATCTAATAGAATAAAGAATTTGGTTCCGCTATCTGAGCTCGTCCCTCCATTCAAAATGTACGGTTGGAGAAATACCAAAGCAATATACCCCAGTTTACGAGCTCTCTGGCTCGATCGAGAGGCCCATGTATTCAGCGTCCTTTATGGGGTTAATAAGATCAGCATATTCTGGACTCCATGAAGAGCGAGCGACTTCTGAGCATGCATTAATTGTTTGAAGTGAGATAAGAGTCATCGACATCCTTCTCGTGAATGACATCTGCGCAGGCTTCTTTAGACAAATAAAAGGGATATTACACAACTTCTTCCCGGCAAGTAGACTCACAGATCATTTTTCGATCTTAGCCTATATATATTTTTGCGTAATAATTCCCTTGTGCACCGGACTCACGATTCTCGATCTCTTGATAGATCCCTTTTGAATATGGGAAAACTATTATCATGAGAAGTACCGAATAACACATTTCGTTTTCCTTCATTACTTGCAATTTCTTATCTTCACTTGCATATTGAGCGTTGGGACTAACTAACTTTAGCCATTCCGTCTGTATACACATGCTAAAAGTGTTGCTATTGCCATAATACGCATGAGTTCCGTCTACTCAATTATTTGCATGTATTATTATTAACTCCACTTCCACCTGTATAAGGTTTATTTGGATCGCGTTTTGTTAATTAAGTAAGCACATGTAGTTTGCTGTCATACGTTCGCTTAGGGTGATCAATCCTAATACATAAGACTTCGTGCAATTTGTTCTCATGATGATGAGATAGTGAAACTATGACTCACCACTATGAGCTCTGAGAACTATACACTCGTTTGTAGAGTATATATCTCAACATTCGATACTAATGGGCCTTGAGAAGAACGTTGGCTCCATAGCATGATTTTACGAGATTGTTAACTCAATCCAAAGGTTGCATCGTGTTTTCAAGTTTGACTCATCCATATACCCATTCGTGCAATAAAATAATGGCAAAATAAAGGTAATATGAAATGAAATTTTGACTGTACTCATGGCGTGCATACGTGATCAAGTGCAGCAAGGCTGGCAGACAGGACTGGCAGAGAAAGGTGCTATGCGGACAGAACCTTCATGAAAACAACCACAACGACTTATCCATTAAGCAAAACAACTCATCATCTAACCAGAGTTAACTTACACAGATGTATTAGTTTCTCTCCATCTTTGAACAACTTTGATTAAACTTCTTTTGAAAGAAATAGAGTTTCCTCACGGGGATACTCTTATAATGAATGGAAAAAATGCTTAAAGGAACAATTGCTAAACTAATGAAAGAATTTTTCAAATGAAATGAATTCCAAGGCTTCCAGGGTTTTGAGTCTACTTCCCAGTTCGGCTTTCTCAAGTAATAAGAGCCACCCGAAAGCGGGTCTGTCCACTAAGTATGGCCCCTCCCAGTTTGCACCGAGCTTACCACAGTTTGGCTCCATGGTTGCTGCCCGCGTCTTTTTCAATACATAGTCCCCTGGTTTAAATGCTCGCTCTTTCACCCTCTTATCGTAGCTCAATTTGATTGACTGTTGATAATGTACCAGGCATCGCAGAGCCTCCTCATGTTGTTCTTCTAGCAGTTCTTTGTCCAAAGCAAGAACGTGTTCGTTCACCCTTGACTTAACTGCGAGAGTCTTTGTAGTGTTCAAATGTATCTCGGTTGGTATAACTTGACTTGACCGCCGTAGGCCAACATAAACGGAGAGAACCGGGGTGGGAACGCTTTGGAGTTGTTCAGTATGACCATAAAACTCCTGCAAACTCTTCTGTCCATCTTCCTTTGGCCTTTTCCAGCCTCTTCTTTAAGTTATCTAGAATAACTCGGTTGGTTACCTTTTCTGCCTGCCCGTTACTTTGGGCATAATACAGTCGAAAAAGTTGTGTCGGATGCTCAGTTCCCTAAATCTTTAATCATGCGAGAATCAAATTGTTTCCCGTTATCCGATACTAGCTCGGATGGGATACCAAATCTGCATATAATATTTTCCCATAAGAAGCGTTTCACATCGTGTCTTTCCACCTGCACCAGTGCTACAGCTTCCACCCATTTAGTAAAGTAATCTGTTGCTGCCAGCACACATTTTACTCCTCCCGGAGCTCGGGTGAGAGGACCGACTATATCCAATCCCATTTGGCGAAAGGCCATGGACTCAAATGGATGCAATTCATTTGTTGGCCTTTTTTGAATCGGGGGCGTGTTCTTAACAAGCAACACATTTTTTTGCATATTCTTTGGCGTCTCTCTCGCATGAATGGCCAGAAAAATCCTCGAGATAGTATTCTATGTGCCATACTACGCCCACCTGCATGATTCCCACAAACTCCTTCATGGGCTTCCAGCATAATTATTTGCGCTTCATCCTCAGAAATGCATCTCAAAAAAGGTTCTAAGGCTACTGGTTTTCGGTATAAATTTCCCTCGATCAAAACATATCGCCATGCATTTTTGGTTACCTTTGAAGCAAGGTACTTGTCTTGTGGGAGCTCTTTGGTTGTCAAATATCGAACATAAGGCTCTCGCTAATCTGTGCTACTGTCAGTAAGAGTTTCTTGCTCTTGCGTCTGACTATCTGTATCCATAGCATCTAGATCGTTATTAGCATTATCCAAAGACATATCTCCACGCATCTCGCCCCCACTAGCTTGTTCGAGTACCCGAATAGAATGGTTCTCGAAAATGCTAGAAAGTGTGAAAGTCGACACGACGAACCGGTCGAGTTTGTGCCAGAAGACAAATAAGCTAAGGCATCGCATGTCTCATTGTTTTTCGTTGTCGTTGTTGGATTGAGAACTTGTCGAACTCATTGGATAACCGACGAACAACATCTAGGTAAGAGAGCATTCTATCATCCTTAGCTTTATATGAACCTAAGAGCTGGTTAACCACTAACATCGAGTCTGTTATCAGTTTAACATTTTTCGCCCCTAGTTTTCTTGTAGCTTTCAATCATGTTATTGCAGCTTCATATTCCGCTTCATTGTTGGTGGTCGGAAGCCTAAACGGGTTGTTTTTCCACTTTCATACCTTCAGAGTAAGGATTACGCACCCTACTCCGGCTCACTATAGTTGGAAGAGCCACCGTAACAATTATCCATTCAGATTGGACTGTTTTGTTAATTTGATTTTAAGTCGAGCTCGTTATGAGTATGGGTGTCTTCTTCAGCCTCTGCGAGACGTTCCTCCTCATCGACTACTGTATTGATATCATCGACTATAAAATCAACAAGAAGGGCTGCCAGCGCGTGACCCTTCTCAGCGGTTCGAGACTCATAATGGATACAATAAGCACCCAGAAAGTTTGCCCAAGTGGATAATCGGCTTCCATCATCGGCTCGTTCTAAAATCTTCTTCAATGGATATTGAGTGCACTCTAACGACTCTTCCTTCCAAATATGGCTTGAGACGCATTGAAGTGACATACGCAACGCCATGATGCAATCTTCTCGATTCTAGAATACCGAGTTTCCGCCCCGTTGAGATTTACTAACGAAGTAAACAAGCTTTACATAGGTTCATCCACGAACAAAACCGCACTAACGACATGATCGTTCTTTGCGGATAAACTCCAGGTTGTCCAGTTTTGGGCTAACCAGAACTGGTGGGGAAGTTAAGTACCGTTTTATTTCTTGCAACGCATATTCACATTCGCTTGTCCACCCAAAGGTCGTGGCTTTCCTCAGGACATCGAAGAATGGTTTACATCGATCTGACAGTCGAGAGATAAATCGACTTATTGCAGCCAGCCTACCCGTCAGCTTTTGGACTTCTTTCTTTGTCTTTGGAGATGGCATGTATTGAATAGCCCTAATCTGATCTGGATTCGCCTCGATTCTCCGTGAGTCATCAAGTATCAAGAAATTTTCCAAATGACAATCCAAATGAGCATTTTGTTGGGTTTAGCTTCATGCGATATTGCCTCAAGCGATCAAATGTCCGTTGCAAGTCAAGTAAATGCGACTCGCTTGTTTAGATTTAACCACCATATCATCAATATAGACTTCCATTGTGTTTCCAATTAAATCTTTGAACATGTTGTCCACAAGATGTTGATATGTCGCTCCAAAGATTTTTCAGCCGAACGGCATGACGGTATAACAATAAACAACCCCCGATCTGTGATGAATGCCGTGTGTTCTTGGTCGTCTTTGTGCAAGGGGATTTGATTATATCCTGAGAATAGTCCATAAATGATAATCTCTCATATACCAGATGTAGCATCAACCATGTCACTTATTCGTGGCAATGGGTAGGGGTTACTTGGACAAGCCTTATTAAGATTAGTGAAATCTATGCACATACGAATCTTTCCATTCTTCTTTGGGCGCTCCCAATATTAGCTAGCCATTGTGGTATTGAACTGGCGAATAAAACCAAATGCCAGAAGTTTATCTCTCCCTACTCATCGCGGCCTTCTTACTTGGTGACATGTTTCGCGGGTTGTCGGACGATGCGGAAGTTTTCATTGATGTCGAGGCGATGACACGCTACAAGAGGTCTATCCCGGCATCTCGCTGAAACTCCAAGCAAATACATCTTTGTTTGCTCTAAGTAAAGTGATCAAACTGTCCAAGTTCGATGTGCGGGTAAGTCTACCCCTACAAACGTGGTTTGATGACTTTCTCCTCCAATCAATTTCTACAAGTTTTTCAACAGTGGCGGTTCAGTCGCACCTTCTCTCGCATATGTTTGGATGGGGGAGTCTTACGTAATTGCTATTTATTTTCAGCGTGGAGGATATGATGTCCCCTTATTTGGACTTAGGTATTCTTCCATCGCATTTTCATGGAACTTGTGTTTGCCATTTGATCACTTCGACCTTAACTAATCCATCGGTAGTGAGAAACTTCAAACATTGATAAAATGATGAAGCAACTGCCCCCATCGCAATTATCCAATCTCGACCTAGAATCGCATTGTAAGGAGCACGACAGTCTAGCAATAGGAAATTCTCAACAACAGACTTGTTTCCTACTGTCACAGGCAGTCTAACTTTCCCCACTGCTTTGGTCACTTCCCCGCTAAACCCAATTATTGGATTTCCATCCTCCTCAATCAAGTCATGGGACAAGTTCATCGAAAGAGTAAGCTCAGGAATATTACACTCTTGAACTACCGTTATCAATTAAGACCCGGTTGAAACATTCCAATCAGGGCACTAATAACAACGAGATCGTTATGAGGGTAATATATACCTTTCATGTCTTCCTCGGTAAATTCGATCTTTTTGCTCCCGACCTCAATGTTTCGCACCATGGCCATTAGCGAAATCGATGTTATTGACGATGTACCATTCTTTAATCTCCGCTTTAGCTTAATCCCCGACGCATCTTGAGAAGCTCGTCTTGAAATCGAGTTAATTCTCGCATGGGCTGACATTGATTACTCAGAGATAAGGCGCATTCACTTGAGTGGGTTGTAAATCTTTTTTGACATACTCTTGCGAGAAACCATTGTCGATCATCCTTTGTACTTGAGAATCGTAACGGCGCAACTCTCCAATTGTATGACCGTGTATCCTTATGATATGCGCAATATTTATTTTTATCTCGCTTGTCACGAGTGTCAGCCGGTAAGGGACGTGGTGTCTTCAACTCCCGCTTGATTTTCTCATACAGCTCTGACAACCCAATATTCAAAGGTGTCAGTTTCTTTTCCTGTTGTTTAGGATTTTTTACACCAATTTCTATCCTTTCATTAGTTTGTTCTTGTTGATGATTTTTCGACGCTTTCTTACCCTTCTTTGTTTGTGAGTTGCAGTTGTGATATGCATCCCCTAGCCTCTCGCTTTTGATCGTCCTCAACGCGAGCATATTCTTCCGCACGATCATACGGCTCCTCAAGATTTTTTTTGAGGCTTGCGAGTCAAGGAGTTGTATATCCCGTTGCGATCCCATGGGAATGCCTGCCGGAATGCTTCTATCGCCATTTCGTCGCTTGCATCTACAACCTCTGCTAACTCTTGCTTAAACCGCCGAGTAAACTGCCTAATTCCTTCACCTTTTCGCTGATTTAACATAAATAAGGAGTGGGAATTTTTTCTTCCTTGTCGATTGTACTTGTAGTGCTCACAAAATTTTTCGACCAACTTCTCATATGTCCCAATTGACCGTGACTTCAACTGGTTAAACCAGGTTATGGCCCCGCCTTGATCAATGTTTTGAGGGAACATTTTGCACATAAGTTCGTCACTAAACTCCCATAATGTCATTGCGGTCTCATAAAGCAATATATGCTGATTTGGGTCGTCGGACTTCTCATCAAATTCCGGGAGTTTCGGCACCATGAAATTACGTGGCGGTAAATCTTGCACGATGTTATCCATGAAGGGAGATCCGGCTGCACGACGGATCCATTGCAACTTATCTTCTCGTGAATCATCTCCGCAAAAGTAATTTCTCGATCATCTTCGGAGTCGTCGATCGCTCAATCTCTCGCCATTGAATCATCACTATGATAATTCTCTTCCTCTCTCCTTCTTTTGCGTCAGAGACTTTGATTTAAGATCGAAGTCTTCCATTTGCCATACTGAGGTGATTGTCGCCACCAACATAGGTGTCGGATTGCGGAAATCGCCTTTGGTGATCGGATTCATAGTGTCGACCCATCGCAATCCACGCCAATCGGCGGCTATGGGTAACGGCTCCCATGGATGCCTTCCTCCTCCATTGATTCGAGCGCTGTGAAATCTCCCGACTTTTCGAGTTAATAACTTTTCTATGTCGGTCTTGTGACCATCAAAGCATTCGTCGGTTACCATTATCACCTAAACGATGCCACACGCGCCATTCGAGGTGAATCGTGTGTTGGTTGACGGATGCCCCCCGTATGTGAGGCATAAGACCGTTCTACATGAATTTTCTTCTTTCCAAGCTCCCGATTTAGTGACGAGCATTTTCTTTCTCCAGCTCTTTTAGTTGATCACGCAACACCGAACTTGCCGAAGTCTCACGCTTTCTCTTCCCTCGGGGATCGCGAGTTAGTCACTTGTCTTTCCCTTGAATGGGATTCCTCCACCTCCAAGGCATCTCTATCATACTTTGGTCATCCGCATGATCTCCATTTTTTTCGTTGTGCAGTATCTCACCATCCTCTAACAGGCATCATCAACCATCCTTTCACCATCCGACGGTATTTCTTCTTGTATTGGCGTTGGGTGCCTCTTCCGCTATTGACCCCATCTGCCACCCATGATTCTTGCCGGTGGAGGTTGCTTTGAGCTGTTTGCTTGACTTTGCCATCTTTCTTATCTCGGGTAAAACAATCGTTTCGCAATCTTCCCCTTAGTCGGCGCCAAAGATGTTTGGGCAAAAATAGATCTTTACCTCAAACAATCTCAATTGAAGTTGCTTTGATCTCCATGACTATCTTCCAAGCACGAGAGGGGGTATTTCCAAAACAAATACTCCGACGCTCAAGTCAGTCTCCCAAGTATTTGCGGGTGAGTTTTTAGGGGTTTGATTGCGTACCTTCCTTAGGATATTTGTTATCCTTTTATAGGTTTTCAGAACCTCTAGATAAGCTGTTGGGATTTAGATAAAGCTCATTGCGATATCTCGTGCTCATATTACTTATCAATCAGGAACAAGATTGACTCTAATACCTTCTCGAATCTTCTACAAGGTGTAGAGATAAGTTCGCATATGTGTTTGACCAGAAGTCGGAGACCGGAGTTGTAACTACTGGCGCAGTCTAGCCTGGCAGCTCCGGTTTGGCAACTTGAACAGTGGCCCGGCCCTTGTACTCCACAATTTACACGGGGTACACACACTATCCTTTTTGTTTTAATTTCTTAGAATCTGCTAGAATTATTTGAGTTTTAATAAAAAGGAACGGGATTCATGCACCCGATGGAAATTGGAAAGCTTCAATGAGAGTCCATGAAACAGCAAAGCAAAAATAAAAAGGCAAAAAAAAATAAGAAAAAAACGAGATTTCGCCGATTTTCACTAGAGATTTAACGATTGATGCGAATTTGCGGTGAAAATTTCGTCTTGCCAAAATGTCTATATCGGCTCCTCTATTTCCGAAACCGGAAAAATCGCCGAGATATCGGCCGGCACGGCCGAAATCGACTACATTGTGCAAGGATAGTATAACCGGGGAATACCTCTTAATGCAATGCAGTTTTGGATAAGCTGTTTGGCTTTCTGCCCCTTTCTAGGAAACAGCTACTAGAGAAATAAATCTGTTAGGAGGCGGTGTGCCTCATGGTTTAGCAATAGTCATCCTCGTACTCTTATGGTCTTTGCATGGAAGTGTGTACCACCATCGCGGTACATCTGGATTTGGGCTAGGTGTGAAATGGTCTTTCAACACCCTAAGCCTAATCCAAGGCATACTGCAAATCTTATTGAACCATTTTTCTCGAAAACCATCATAGAATTACAAATATTTATCTGACATAAACTGTTGCAAGGAAAGATGTGCTACAAAATGTTGTGTCATCCAGGAATTAGTGAATATTGCATATACGTGTGTAGGTGTGAATAATCCACGAGGGACGGGTGGAGCCATCCCGGTGAGGGCGTACCAAAGAAGCGAAGTGAAAGCAACCGAATCACCCCACGGATCCGGGGCACGAGAAAGAGATATGAAGACGGGTCGAGAAATCGAGGCAAAAGGGGAGGAAAAAGTTACGATGTGACGATCCTCGGGTTCGAGGACATTTAATGCTCGACAAGTAGGTAAAGAGATAAGGAAGACTCGGTCAAACTCGCCGAGTACCTGTAAGCGACATCGATCAACACCACCTAACAAGCAACATCGGATGCAGCCACCGCTCGGCCGATGCTTCAACTCGGGCGAGAAGGGAAGATCGGATGAAGCATCGGGGTAGATACCAAGAGATCATCAAGGAAGATGTATTAGGCCCAACACTGTAACTTGGATGTATCATCATATGTAGCTATAAATAGAGAGCCATATAGAGAGCCAGAAGGAGGTCGACCAGAAAAAGAGAGAGAGAACATCAAGAGCTAGAGAGTGAGAAGAGAGTATTTGTAAGGGAGATACACACTTTATAACCTTGAATCAAGTAATAATATCATCTATTTACCCGTGATGGACGTAGGGGTAATCATACCGAACCACGTATATCTTGTGTTCTTGTGCATCTCTTGTTTGTTTACTTCATGGTGTGTGTATTTATGATTCTTTGGATGTAGTTGTAGGATTTTCTACATCTACATTCTGGCGCCGACTAAGGGGAACCAGTAATATCTTCGGATACCTTGAGATCGTTACTAAAAGAGGAAAATCCAAGCTCCTAAGCCACTTTGTGTGCTAGTTGACGCTAAGAGAGAAACTCTTTGGTTCTTTTTTTTTTTTCTAACAAACCTTGCGGAGTTTGATTATTGCTCTTTATTTTTGTTTCTTTAACAAACCTTAGGATTTTTCTTGCTCTTTATCTTTCCTTTCACAACAAAACCTTATCAAGTTCGTTGTGAGTCAATTTAGTGGTCCCTTGCTCATTGTCCTTGTGCCACTGAAAAATGTATCTTACATTCGAAGAGACGCCCAAGATCATTTAATGAGAAAGATACTTGTTAAGACACCTGACGAGTTGTTGGAAGATCCGAGTTCGAAAATAACATCTTTCATAGAAGACTAGAAGAACCTGATCTCACTTAGATTTTATCGTTTGAGATCTTGATGAAAGAGAGATTCAACGGCTCTATCAACATCCGTTGAAAATAGTCGATGTTAGTGAAAACTCTAACGATCGAAGCCTAGCGGCGGTTATCACCTTACTAATTTAAGGAAATACGTGCACATTGCACGTGTCTTCACTCGCTTCGCGTTTGAACCCTTCCTTGTAACTAGTTAAGCAAAGTACAACAATGGTGGAAGCAAGACTAGCTCGGAATCGTTGAGTCGGTCTGGAAGCCATGGTACGGAAGGATTATAATGAGCGCCGCGTTAGCTGAACCTCATTTTGATCCTGCCTGGAAGCCGATCAGCATCGATGAAAGCGTAAATATCCCATGGTTCACTTACGCTGGGAAGACCATATAGCGGCAGTTGTTAAGGGGTCGTTGTTACTATCCATTGTCGCCAAGAAAGAGACCTTCCGATTTAATGTACGGGTGGTCAATGACTCTGACGGCGGGAATGATGGATAATGACGATTAAGATGCGCATGGGAAAGTACCGAAAGCGTGTGTCAGGCAACCTTGTAAAAATTGTCTTTTAGAGGGCAGATAGCTCAGCATTGCTTTGAGAACAGCCACGCTGCGGCGAGAACGTCTACGTGTTTTCTACGAGACCTGTCTTACCTTGTTATCGCTATTGTGTCTATCCTTAACCTTTTCTTGATTCGAAGTAAGTGATGTGTCCTTCGCGCGTGAAGTGCAGAGCGGATAGGCTGGCCAGAGAGCGAGCGATAACAAAGGCGATGGCAAGTACCTCCCGGGGACGAGCGGGATCACGAGGAGCGGGTCATGGCGGGATCTAGCGGGCAAGAGGACTCACGGATTCTCGCCACGGAATCGTCGACTGGCATAGCGGGGGCGAGACTCGGGCGTTGATCAAAGGCAACTGGTGATCCAGACGGAGGGTCGAGGGCAGAGGAATGACGATTTCCACCAGGATGTTGAGGATCAGCCCGAGCGAGATGGGGCCGAGAATGAGGGCGGCATGGAAGGCGGGAGAAGCGCCAGGATCAGAGGAGGAGAGGAAGTTCAGCAATCACGCTAGGAACGAAGGAGAGAAAGACAGCCAGACACAGTACGAGACCTAGAAGCGAGGCGAGAGGCTTAGGAAAGTACACTTAGCAGGGGGACCCTAATCGGGACATCCCCGATAACGATCAACCACCCCACGACTCAGAGCCGTTCCCCCGCATCGGCTAGCCGCCGCGGCTCGATTGTTCCCCCGGTGGCGTCGATCACCCAGGCAACTGTCGTCTCCGCAGCGCCCTCACTCGAGGCCCCAACCGCACCCCCTAACACAGCGGGACACCAAGTGAATGAAGATGCACTCGATCCACGAGAAGCACTGGAAACCGATATTACTCGCTATCTTGTGAAGCCAAGCGAAGGCAGAAGAGGACTGTGGGAGAAGCGACTGCGAGAGGAGAAGCCTAGGCGGCCCAGAATGCGAGGGTACCCGGCTCGCGCGGGAGC